>LR138465.1:4766-18485 GCA_900659605.1 Tisbe holothuriae | reverse complement strand
TACGTATTTACCATTTCATCCACCTCAGCCCCCATCTTCCAAACGACCTTTGCCCAGACGTAGACCACATTCAGACAGATGAGCACCGCATTGACGTGCCTCAGCCCGAACTCTGTGTAGGCGACTAGCTTACAGCCGGACTGGCTGGTGTGGCTGATTCCATGGACCTGGAGGGCGCCCCAGACCTTGGGGCCAAACCGGATGAGGGAGGTGCTGAGCAGCAGGAGGAAGAGGATGTCGCTGCCAGAGAGCTGAGACCTTCTGGAGAAAAGTTTGAGATTATGTAAATGTACTTCGTGAGACGCCAATGTTTCGGAACAGTTACTATGGCTACCTTCTATAGAGGTAGTTATTATTTATTTTGCTCAATTAACTTCTTTTATTTCGTCTCTATGAACGGACCATTAATGATGATACAAGGTAGAAATTTGAGAGAGATCAAAGCACCTGAGAAAACACTTCTTGTATGAGTACGAAATGTACCTTCTATTATTAGTGAGACCGTAGTACAAACTACTGTAGATTTTAGTACAAACCAAGTACAAATTATGCTACAAGAATATTTAGTACCGCTGAACGTACTAGATAATTCAACTACATGAGCCAGCTGGTTAGGGTGGAACTAGGCCTTGGGTGGAACCAAGAAAATATAAGAGGGTTGAACTAAACCAAAACCAACTTTAGGGAACATAATGAGCTTATTTAAGCCCATGAATAATAAAAAAAACACCAACCTCTTTGTCAGCAGAACAAAGTACACGACCATCGTCGCACTCGCCACCGTGATGAGCACAAAGAAGAGGATTGAATGCTCAAGCTCATGGCAAGGATCGCCAAACTCCTCGTCATCATCGTAATCGTCGTCATCCGGCTCGGTCAAGTTCTTGGGAAGCATCACGGTGCACAGTGGGTTAAAGCAGTATTCACAGTGGGCTTGATTGAAGCAGTCCCGGTTCTGATGTCATGCACACTGGTTTGAAGCCATGCACTTTGGGATTATAAGATAACAATCCTTCTTCTGGTTGTTGAGGGACACATTCCGATGTTAGTTTTTTTAATGTCAGCTGGGGAAAAAGGTTTTCAAATGGTGTCCGGAGATATACTACGATATAAAGTTTCGTTATAAGGTGAAGGTTTGCATAGCTTTGGATCAGGGTTAAATTGCCTTTTTCTTCTCCTGCTCTGTCGATATTTTTCGACGTCTGAGAGCTGAGCTCAAATTTCAGATTTTGAATTCCTTATTCGAGGTCTCCAATGTATAATTAGGTGATTTTTCTTTCTTTATATTCTCCATATAGAGTGGATGTGCTGTTGTCTTAACCTAGAAAAATTGCATTTGCATATTGAAGGTACAGAACTGAGCATTTTAGCTACAGGAAAGGTACATTTGAGAATATCCTCGTGATATTGGCTGGAGACTGAACCTCTTTCTATGCAAAAACGAAAGATATATTGATGCGTTTAGATCAGGAAAAATGTCGCTGCCTGGATATATTTTTTAAATCAGGGACAAGTCTCTTTTTCACATTTTTAATGTCATATGAATAGTATGTATCATACATAATAATTTCCTCCATTTCATATTGATTAATTGTTGGATTAATTCATTGAGAATAACCTAAAACTCCAGTAAAGCAGGGTTAAATAACAAATTTACTAGCAATTAAAGATATGTCAGACAAAAAAACATCCTGGGATGGGCACCCATAACAAGCATTGGTATAGTTTATATATTTATTAGCAGCTTGAAATTGGTTACAATACATTATTAATCAAATAGGTACGATGCAGTAGATTAAATAACTCTTTACATGATGCTGAATGAAATTTATCTTATGGCAATAATATTTAACAAATATAATAATAATACATTCTGGGAGAATGACACGCACTAAACTTGATTCGCAGGCACTATCTGAGATGACTTGAGATCAGGAAAAATATCACTTTATTTTAATAATATTCAACGAGGCGAAAATGAGGCTTTCCAGTTTAATTTATAACTCTCCAATAACTTTTATGTCTTATTTTTGGCCTGACTTGAATCTTTAGGCTCCCTCCTTTCTTCCACACAATCATGGGGACACTCAACTCTCTCTCAACGACGACACCAACTAACATGACCAGAAAGCCTGAACTGTAACAGAAAGTGATTTCGTCACTTTCAATTACAGCTCAGACAACCTGGTACTATCTCTACCATCTACTATCTCTATATACAACACTGCTCTCTTCTTAATCTACAGATCGCAATACTTGAGGTCCATGATTCTACTCTCTTTATCACTGTCACTGCCCTCAGCAGCAGCCTTGATATCGTCATCGACGACGACAGGCGAGCCAGCAATCTTGCCAGTCACGGCCACGCTGTGACGCCGGTTGTACTCGCGTTGCAGATGGTAATCGCCGTCGCTTTTGAAGCTGTTCCGCTTCTGGGTTCGGAGCACGGATAGAGAGAGTTTTCGTCGGTGGGAGCCGCCTCCGAAGAGACCAGAGTCTCCGGAGAGCGCGTCCAGGAAGAAATCCGACGGGGAGGGAGCGCTTAAATGTTAATCGTCGTGGTCATCAGCGCGGGTCGAGTTTCGCTTCTTGTCCTCCTTCGACTCCATCGGGGTGAGCTTCGGCTTGAGCATCATGTCCATGAACCCGTCGCCCTCATCGTTAATCGAGTCCCGCTCCGGGTTCGGGTTCCGCTTCTCCTCCTCCGTCAACCGCGCCACCGTGATCAGGAAGTCCATGAAGAACGGCCGGTTGAGGTTCTTGCTCAGCTGGTAGAGGACGAACCAGTCCCCGCGGGAGCAGCCCTCAATGTACGCCCTGAGCGTATCGATGCCATCGTTCCGCTTGAAGTAGCGGTGCATGCGCAGGTTGAGCATGTAGAAGCGGAGTCGGACTGAGTTTGCCTGGACGGTTCTGAAGATGAGTCGGCTGAGTCCGAGGAAGAGAAGTACGAGAAACCACCACCAGAGGACGAGGAAGACCTTGTCGTTGATGATGTTGAGCGCGAGGATGCAGATGGCGTTCACGTTCTCCTGCTTCCCGCCGCCGCCGAATCTGGAAAAAGGCGGTTCATTTGACTAATCGGATTTGGAAGGTTTATGCTAAACTGTTAAAGTAACGATTACATTCGGATAGCAAAAAGAATCCTTAATGCATTAGATTATATAATCAATTCCAGATTTCCAGGTTATATCAATGGGAAATGCAGGGTTTCTACTGCATATTTAGAAAGTTATATCACATGGTGTTACATGCTATTTGTAAACTCAATTTATCTAAAATGTTTCACAGACATAATACTCAGTTAAATCGACATGATTGTAGCTTTTATTCACATTCTGTATGCAAATATTCGAGAACTCTCCTGCCAATGCATATAAAAAGTTTTCCTCTTTCGATTGACATACATTTGAAATGCCATGTCAATTTATTCGAGTAGGAAAGCCGCAAATAAGCTACTTTAAAATGCAAATACCGAAAGTTTACCTGTAGTAGTTGCACGCCGCAATTCTAGGAAACGTGTAGCACATGGGGTTGGTGACCATACTCATGGCCTGCTCCTCTGGGGGAAGCTGGTAGTAGTACCAGACACGAAAGCCGTAACCGAGGAACCTGTAATGTAAAATAAATGTGGTCATATAATTTAGCAGCCACATTCAGCCACATTTACGTCATGTTAATTATGAAATAAATATATTATAACTAAGAGTAAAAAACTCATTATCCGTACTGCAAGATACCAACCTGTAGTTTAGGAAGCGATCTGTAACAAGCATTGAAAGCACAACAACGAGGAAGTTGAGCACTTCGCAGAAGATGAATCCATAGTAGTAGATGTTGTACTTGTTGTGGATGTTTGCGCGGAAGAACTCGACGAGCTTGTCACGCTTCTCCTCGGGGTCCTCAATGATGCGTGTGGTCGTTCCCTTGCCGAAGAACCGCATCAGGCCACCCTCCATTAAAAGCCATAACGTCCTGAAAGGAAAATATTTTAAATAATCTTGGCTTTATTATTAATTTTCGAGTACCTAGGAAACCCTAAGATTAATTCATATTCCTCTCGTTGCCAATATTGGTCCATAAAATCATGTAAGTAAAAACTTATACTTGCATATTTACCTTGGCAGATAGAAGAAGACGGCGAGCACAATGAGGAATATTGACACCCACTGATAGTAGCTGTTATAGATGGGTCCCTCCATGGAGTCTTGCTCCGTCCCCGAGCAAGGACCCTTGTACTCGGGAGGGATCTTGAAGTGCGCGTACATCCAACAGTAAGACTCGAGGACTTCATCGCGAATTCCGCCATTGGCCTGGAAAAAAATATAAAACGGTCAAGATTGAATTAAAGATTGAGGTTAATGCCAAAATGCCTACTGTTAAATTAAAAGCAAACAAGGGAAATTAAAGGTAAGCAAACTTATTGTGCAAAGAGTAGTAGTGCGTAGTATAAGCGTGAAGCTAGAGCATGCTACAACGATTTTAATTGAAAATAATTGTCACAATCGTAAGCCTCAGGGGAAATGTCGAGGCTTTCGAGAGCACTTCACCGTTTATTAGCTGTTTAGAGTAATAAACTGTTAGAACTAACTACTGAATTGGCTCCTGTCCATACTGCCATGCGATTATTGTTAAGCTAAGGTAATCTATATTATTATATTTATAATCCTGCCACAACCTTGCCCTCCACCACAACCCCATCATCATCATCATCATCACTCACAGTTACCTCCCCCGCGTCACAGACAATGGGACTCCCAAACCACTGATTACACGTCGCCACGGCCGACATCAACGCCAGCGCCATCGGGGTCAGCTTGTTGAACGCCTGGAACGTCCAGCTGTCGATGACGATGTTGCCGTCGCTCTTGGACCACGGAACCCACACGGTGCGAGGGTCGAACACGAGCGTCATGATCAAATACTTACTTCAAACTGAAAAAAATAGTGCAACATGTGCGGATCGGGTTACACTTGATTCAGCAGAGGTGTAATCTTAGATACAATTTCAATGACTTCGCACTATATACTTTTCAATGTTTAGGGGTTATTTTTCAGCAACACTAACATGTATGAAGGATTTATATGTGCAAATAGGACCTGTATAGCAACAATAACTGACAATAAAACAGGAACAAATAAGGGAGGTAGAAATATAAACGGAAGTAAATAGGTGCCACAGGTAAAACTATTAGACACCACATCAAACAGAGATAAGGAGTTATTAAGAAATCTACGGGTACTGAAAAAAGTAAATACGCAACGCGTAACGGAATAGATGGCGTAATTAAGTCTGGAAGGATCACTTCAAATATATACACGTACAAAGTTAAACATGACATTACGAATGTTTTTAAATCACTACGTATAACTTAGTAAAATATGAACAGGCACAATCTCTAAAAGAATTGCATTTTTTCCCCTCACCGATCCAGCGTCGCACGTAATCGGCGCCCCAAAGAACTGCCTCGCCGTGACCAACACTGAGCACAGCACGCACACGGTCGTCGTCACCTTGTAGAAGCACTTGAACGTCCAGTTGTCCACGGAGATGCTGTTCAGATCAAAGTAGGACTTGGTCACCTTACTCACTATACCGATGACATTCGCCATGGTGACACTGGCCGGTTTTAGGTCAGCGACACACTATTTATGCGGATGACACATTATGGTACGGGTCAGTAGATTACGTCATTGCTTTCTAATATGGTCTTGTTTATTCGATATGATATTGTACACTGTTTGTAGAATGTCCACTGCGGCAAAAGGCGTTGACTGTTGTAGTCGGAGTAAGAAAAAGGGCCTTTTGAAATGTGATTATCCGCGCACAGCTGCACAGTAGTTTGTAGAACTCTTTAAACGGCGATATCGCTGCTCCTCTTATAAGTCTTTCATAGTGAAAGCCACGCCGCCGCCGCGGATCGATACTAACCAGAGCTGTAAGGCTTCTGAGCGCACGCTTATATTCACAGTCGCTCCATTTCCAGGAGAAAGCAATCGTCTGATACTACGTTGTTATTTGGAGTCTAGCCGGTGTTTTCCCCGTTTCTCACGCTCCACACACCCACCAAAAACGGGGGAGCCTTAGAAAGGTAAAAGTGAGCTGCGGAAGCTTCCGGAAATCTGATGAGTTTTTGGCTCTGTGCGGTGTTTAATGATTGTATTTCCCAGTATTCTGTTTGCTCACATGATGGTCGTATAAGAATGCAATGTCTATTAATATGTCCTAGACTCTGAATGCACTTCACGAAGCGTGCGGGGATTACTAAGCGGCCATATCCAGTTACAGCACAACACTCCAAAGGAGCCGTCTCAAGATCTAGAGCCAGAGAGAAGTTGGGCTTTTGGAAGCGAAATCTGATCCGTTCTCGGCTTTTTAGACGAACTGTCGACTTGGCATTTTTGTTTGAGGAAACTACGATGAAAAATCGATCGAAAACTAAAAAAACTTTTTTGCACAAACTGTGACGTCAATGAATATTTCTGGAACGTACTTCTGCGTTAAGTCCATGATTCACACATGTGCTTAAAAACGTTTCTACTTCCATTGAGTATATCCTCTATCTGGCATCTTAAGGTCATCAAATGACCTTCTGCATCTTTGGCGCATGACATTATGCTGTATAGCGTTTCCCATATTAATCATTTATGTGGCACGGAGTTTCTGTTCAGAGGCTTTATAAGGAGTTGATAAGACGAGGCCATGGCATGTCGGGAGAGACTGAAGACATGCCCAGGAATGATGATGGATTATGTTTTGGCGGGAAAAGGAAGAAAACTGATAGAGAGAAAGCGGATAACAAGTCTTGGGAGAGGGAAAGTGATTTGGTACTTGCTGCTGCTTATGCGAGCGCGATTTATACATTGCAACATTATGAATGTTTCTTATTAAATAATTGTTGATTATATTTATTTAGAGCACGACCGCAGCGGCTACAGTTTAATATCAACAAAGTACTCGTATACTAGACTCTTAATGTTCACCTCTTAGCTCTTTCCCCAAATAAAATCATAGGAAAGTATGACACAAAGGGGATTCGATAGTATTTAATTTTATAGTGGGATGATGCAAATAGTGACGTAGTTATATATATTTAGATGCAAATAGCAAGAGGACCCCTAATATTTAAAACACGCAAGTTTTATTAAAAGGTTTCGTGATCAGAAGCTCAATCCTTCCGCTTATGAACCCGTTTCTCCTTCAAGTGTACTTGTTTACATCCTTGAGATCCCTTCGAAATTTCACCTTCTTTGACCTCCACTTTCATCACCATGCCCGCCACTCGCTGGGGAATCGCCGGATGCGGCAGGATCTCACACGACTTTGTCAACGCGGTCAGCACACTGCCAAAGTAAGATCTTAAGATTGAATATCAGAAAATATCATTGCCATCCGATAGTTCTATCAACAACATGTTTCAGCTCTGATCACGTGATCGCCGCTGCGGCCGCCCGAGACCTCACCCGCGCCCAATGCTTCACCACCCAGCACTCCATCGCCACCGCCTACGGCTCCTACACCGACCTCGCCGCCGACACCAACATCGACATCGTCTACGTCGGCGTCATCGCGCCCAAGCACATCGACGTCGTCACCCTCATGATCAACGCCGGCCGGAACGTCATCTGCGAGAAGCCCCTGGGGCTCAGCTTGAACCAGGTCAAGACCATGGTGGACCTGGCAAGGGCAAAGGGCGTCTTCTTCATGGAGGGCATCTGGAGCCGCTGCTTCCCTGCGTATAAGCGAATCACAGAGCTGCTCTCCAGCGGGGATATCGGCCAGCCAATGAACGTCGTTGCCACGTTTGGGCAGCAGGACCGTCACCTGCCGGGAAAGAGGCTGACACTGAAGGAGAACGGGGGCGGGACGACGCTCGACTACGGCGTGTACTGCATCCAGTTCATCCTGCACGCATTCGGCGGCCAGCGGCCTGTTAAAATCGTCGCCAACACAGTCGGCATCAACGAGCACGGCGTGGACACCGGGCTGAGCGTGACGATGCACTTCCCGGACGGGCGGATCGCCACGTTCGCGACTGAGATGCGCGTCGCGATGCCGAACGAGGCGAACATCATGGGGTCGAAGGGCATGATCCGGGTCCGGGAGCCGTTCTGGTGCCCTGACGCGATTGAAGTCGCCGGGCGTAAGGAAGCGTTCCCGCTGCCGGAAGGGCCGTTCAAGTTCCCGTTCCAGATTGGCAACAGCCAGGGGTTGATCTATGAGGCTGAGGAGGTTCGCCGGTGTCTGCTGGCTGGGTTGAAGGAGAGCCCGTTGCTGAAGCTCGAGGAGAGTCTGGTGATTGCTGAGGTGCAGCAGGAGATCAATAGGCAGATCGGGGTCTCATTTGATGAGTAACAAGTCTGTGGCCGATTTGAAGTTGAACAACTGTGCTAAATAGGTGGAATGAGATTAAGGTGATCCGGTGAAAAAGAAATATATTTTTAATTAGATTATTCAGGCTAAGCACTCTAAATCCGAGAAGACTTTGCAACAGTATTAATTAGACGTTTGCATCATGCATAGTTTTAGTTCTCGTATCATTGCCTTTTCGAGAGGAGTATTGTCATTTAATATTGACTTTATTCTCCATATTTATATATCTGCACTTATGACTCCCATAAAGGACAAAGACATCCTTTTATGCATAAGAACCCCTCTCTTAAAACTCATTAGCCGCAGATCGACCGTGTTTTATCCTCACATCTGCACCTCGTCAACAACAGTCACAAAACTAAAGGAAATTAATATCGCACTCACACAAGTGTGCAACATCGACATCATCACCGCTTATCGTTACGGATCTTATTATGCCTTTAAAACGCACAGTTTGATGTCACATAGGCACAGTGGGTGTGTGTCCTTTATTGCCAGTAGAGTGATGTGCATAGTCTGGGAATGAGTGTCCTGCCATGGATGTTATGCCTATTGTCCATATCAGTGCTCCTCCACTCAGCCGGTGGTATCCGCCGCCATGCCCGGCAGAGTGTTGAGGGCCGTCTGGCTGAGGCCAAGCATGCCGACTCGCTAAAGGTGCCTGAGGTCATGCGGAGGCTGGATATCGGCAAGATGGTTGAGAAGGAGGAGAGTAGAAGGAATAATGAGGAGAGGGTGATGAAGCGGAATGGGCAAGCAGGTAGGTTGAAAGTAGTGACTGCTAAACCATGCAGAGTATGCTCCAATATTGTAAACTTGTTCGGAGTGTGTATGAGAGGATCTAGCTAGCTGCCTTTAAGCCCGGAACACACGGCATAGAGAGCCAATGGACAGCGCTGTCTCATTGATTTTCCGCCGCTATTTAGCGGTCAAAAATCGATTTTTGATCAATGAGTACCCTCCATTGAGACACGCGACAATAGATAATCAATATAAAGTGGTGAGAAATTGATTTCATATATTATGTAATTGAAGGCAGCTAGATCTAGCTAGCTATGTATAGCTCTTATTCTAACTTTATGATTGGGAATAAGTTCTAACTTCTAACCTTCCGCAGCTTAGCTGCCTTAAACGTTTTACGGGAAATTATATTTAATACGAGTATAATCTAGATTCTTTAATAAATAGATTTCATTAAGAGGATAAAACATTTATCAGATATTGTGGTCTTGCTTCTCTATATTCAAACTTGCTGTTCAATGTCGTCCATACTCCCCCTCCGCTTCGGAATCGTTATGTCATCCTTCCCCGCGAGCATTATTGAGGCCTCTGCGAGCGCCACGACGCCGCCGAACCAGAAGCCGTGGTAGGACTTTGTGTAGGCGCGGTAGAAGATGACGAGGGCGTAGAACACGTAGAAGAAGAAGAACACAAAGTGGAACAGGTGGAAGAATCTAGAGTGAAATTAGCAAATATGGTCTAGTCTTCATACAAGACGGATATTAACGTGGCACCGTTATTACATTGTTTGCGCTTTTGCATTTTTCGGTATTTAAAGTTGACGCTACTATATATTTTTAACAAATATTAAGCCACTTGTTCGGTACAAACAACAGTACATTCATAAACACTGTCAACGTAATTTTGTCGCATTTGGTAACTGCATCAATTAAGGCGTATGTTAACGAACCCATATTGCATTTAGTCTAAACTACTCTTAATATTAACTGAAGATACGCGTAATTACACATTTAAGTTGCATTTACCTTGAGCAAACCCTTCCACCCTCACATAATGTAATGAGCCCGCCTCTGCTGATGATGGCAATGAAAACAACCGCCACGCAGCTCACAATGAAGGACAGGTTGGTCCAGAAGAGCGTCCGGAAGATAAGAGAGCGTTCCTGGCGCTGAGCCTCCGAGGCCGTCAGGTGGCCGAATTTGACGTCGCAGAGGAGGAGGAGAATGGCGAAGCCCATTTGGATCGTCTGGGGATTTAGTTTGGTGCAATAGATAAAGGAATTATTCAATATTTACCGAGGCATGATGCATTGAGGTCTACATAGAAAGAGCAGAACTGAAATGACTAAAAAGTTCTTATAAATTGCAGTAGGAGTAGTGTGACATTCATGCCAGTGCCGGTAAATCTTCATATATTCAACAGAACGATGCATTTGCGATGTATGGCAAGAGAATATATTTGATGAATCATGTTTTATGACATATAACCCTACCGCACATGTCATGGGAGATTTAAATTTTAAAAAGACTTGCAATAGTGCAACACAAACTTATGTCTGTATTACGTACCTTATTTAAAATGAGCGACCAGCACTTTTGATTCCGACACCGACACGGCACGTACACAAGATAATGGCAACATTCTTGGCACGGGTAATCTCGGATATCATCCACCTCTGGACGCATTCTTGGAGAATTCAACTCTCCAAATGACGCAATTGATTAGCAGAAACTCTTCAGAATGTGCGAAGAGAAAATAATCAGTGCTTTCTTTTATTTCACGCCTTGAGGCTTGGGAAAGAAGACTAATTTCCATTCACTCAAAGCAGTTTTTGTCTTATTTACAGCTTTGTCTGTTTCCGGGATAAATGTTTATACAGGTTTCCTGAGTGTAGAACATAAGACCGAATTGAGATATTACACTTTTCTTGCTTTTTGAAGCCTTTGTAGCTATATTTGCGGATTTGTGATAAAATAAATATTCATGGCATAGCACTTAGATAGCAGAGCATGTACATTTGCATATGAGAAAATTGAGCATATTGATATTCACTTTATGCTCAAGATCCTCCCCAGAACAAGAGCATAAATATAATATATCATAGATAAGTAAGTTTTTTTACAATAATAATGCATTATTTATGACTGATAACATTAGATACACTTGATTACCATATTAAGTTAAGTCATATTAAGTGTTGTTTCCGTAAGTTATACTATTAATCTCACCTAATCAGGCGGTCCCTTAAAACTAACATATTAATACAATCTCACCCTTAAAGCTAAAGCATAGTTATATAATCTCACCAAATAAGGTGGTCCCTTAAATCTAAACATAGTTATATAATCTCACCTAATCAGGCGGTCCCTTAAAGCTAACATATTAATACAATCTCACCTAATCAGGTGGTCCCTTAAAGCTAAATATAGTTATCTAATCTCACCTAATCAGGTGATCCCATAAACCTAACATATATATTAATACAATCTCACCTAATCAGATGGACCCTTAAAGCTAAATATCGTTATATAATCTTGCCTAATCAGGCAGTCCCTTAAAGCTAACATATATATTAATACAATCTCACCTAATCAGGTGGTCCCTTAAAGCTAAACATAGTTATATAATCTCACCTAATCAGGCGGTCCCTTAATGCTAGTATATTAATACAATCTCACCTAATCAAGTGTTCCATTAAAGCTAAATAAAGTTATCTAATCTCACCTAATCAGGTGGTCCCTTTAAGCTAAGCATTGTTTTATAATCTCGCCCAATCAGGCGGTCCCTTAAAGCTAACATATTAACACAATATAGAGTATATACAGGGTGTCCCAGAAATACTGTCGGAAAGTAAACAGCTATATCTCAGCTCTAAAACATCCCAGCAATAAGCTACTGGTACCATTTAAGAGAGAAAGAGTTACAATTTTGCATGGCATTGTTTAATACAGTACAGGGTATTTCATTAATAAAAGGAGCAAAAATGCATCAGCATAAACATCACTTTTGAACCAAAACTGACAATTCAAATGCAACTTTTTGGTAAATTGCTTTTTTTGGGGATTTAAGTATTTTTTTACCACTTCATTGCAACATAAATATCTCACAAATTCATATTCTACCCCTGCAGCAGCTATAAAAGTCTCATGGTCCCCATATAAGAAGTCTCCAATTTTGACCATTTTTATTGTAAAATTTACTACTTTTTAAAAGATGCATTGATATGGCATATAATTGTTAGAAATGAAACAATCCAATTGTGCCACCAAAAATTGTAACTCTTCCTCTCTTAAATGTTACCCATTGCTTTTGGGTGACATATCTTAGGGCTGAGATACTGTATAGATAGCTGTTTAGTTTCCCACAGTATTTATGGGACACCCTGTATTTTGCGGTCCCTCGTTTCCCCCTTGCTAGCCAGCCTGTGAAGTTTCATTTATTTTACGAGCACTCTCGCTCAGGCAGCCCCCACTGGCTGAGTTCTGTGAACAAACCTGTGTTAACTCTTATAACCTGGGGATTGTCACCTCATTGTCACAAGTGGAGCTGCATAAATTTGAGGTCCTTATTTTGTGCAGGGAATAGAGTTGTACATGAAATTAGTCATATAAACCGAAAAAAATCAATCCTACAGAAAACATTCTACTACATTCTACTTAATTAATATTATGTAACATTGAAAGAAAAATAACTATATAGCGGAAATACATGTTTCAAATTACTTATAAATTGTTTATTTTTTTTATTTATCTATGAAGTATGAGAGGTCCTATAAAGGCACTAGGAGGAAAAGAGGAAAGTTAACCGAACACCATCTTCTGTTCTTTTGTTATCAATAGAAAATTGAAGATTTTGGTTAAATTACAAAAGAACTTCGAATGAGTAATACGTATGAAAAACAATGTGACAGCGGGATTTGAGTTAGGAATGATATTTTATGGGTGTCTGACCGCATAATTATTATCGATTGTTAAAATTGCCAAGGGTTGCGTGGCAGCCTTTTAATCGTGAGTTAATTACAATGTAAGCTCATTTTTTTTACTACGATTTTTTGTGAAAGTATCAAATTATCCGCATGTTGTTACCTAGCTATAAATTGAACTGAGTACGATTATTCAAAAAGTAAATGAATACTTAGCACTTCATTAGCTGGATTATGAAATGCAGCATTGGCTCAAATGATTGTTAAGCAGCTTCTTACGGAGTTATCATTTACTGATAAGGTATGAAAGATTTTTCTCAGATTACAAATGTTAAAAATGAAAAACTTATCTTTCTTAAAATTAAATGCCAAGTGAAAAAATATATAGCCTTTAAAGCTAGAGGCATAATTCGTAAGTAAATTGCTATGCCTTACATATTTGTGCATAAATTACAGTATTTTAAATTGTAATAAGAAATGCACCATCTGCAAATAGGCACGTTAAGTCGAACATTTTAAGGGTTTATATGAAGTTCCAATTTGTTTACTATATACAAAATATGTGATAACTTAATGTACCTAATTGCAGATATGATATCTTAATAAGGACTTCCGGTCACGCAACCTCGGGGTAAACACGTACCACGATTTCCGGTCGTGTTTTCCCGAACTAAAAGAGATC
>LR138463.1:20626-40936 GCA_900659605.1 Tisbe holothuriae | reverse complement strand
TTTAATAATCTCTCTCCATAGAAGGTATTCAAGCAAGGGTGGAAACTAGGAAGAACTCTTGATATGAAATATATATAATTATTCTCCATTTTATGTTGTAGATATATAATGTTTTTAACATTTTAACTCTTCAGGAACATTATACATGGAATATCTCCTTTTAAATGGGGAAATGGCTTGATGGGGTAATTGCTCAGCATGCCACACTAATTAATTCAATCCCTTTTCTCCATTTTTATATTTGCAGCCTCTCCTTGGCGTAGAATCTGCTCCAACTTACTGTTACTGTGCGGTAGAGTTTGGCTAACACCGGGGTTGTTGCTTGACTCTGGAGTTGATACAATCACTGTCTGTAAGAAAGGAATTTGTTATTTAGAATTATTGTGCATTGACCGGGCTAAGTAAGATCTGTTAACTTAACCACTAGAGAGGGCTCTTTTTAACACAAAATATACTCGGAAAATTAAATATATGCATAATTCTCACCTCAATTCCCTCCACCATGACCCTCTCCTCCTTCCTCTCCACTTTGGGCAGCAAAAACGGCCGCCTCACCACCACCCCGGGACACGTGCTCAACACGGGGAACGGACGCATGTTCACTATCGTCTCCGTGGACGCGGACAGCGGCTTCCGCTTCGGGGGCCGCGGGGACACCACGGAACTGACCTCGCCATCAGAATGACGCCTGCATTAAAACATTTTATAATTACTTTAAAATGGCAATGGCCAAACTTTGTGTAATGATAATGTTTGTCATTACATCTAATCTTGTGTAGTAGCAAAGTTATTATAAGAGACAACTTGTGTAGTAGTAATCATAATTTCTTAATGCCGGATCATGGATATCCGGATCCCTTCTCTGGCCAAATAACCGAATTACAGTAATTTCACTACTTCGGTAACTTGCCTGCTCTTAATCACGGAGAAGGACGATCCGGACCCTCCGGCCAGGAAGTTGCTCGGAGACTGCCCCGGGCTGCGGATAACAAACGGGGAAGTCTGCTCATGGTCCTGCTTCTTGGGTGTGGTGATGCGTGCTTCTTTCGGGGGCGGTCCAGCGGCGAAATGTGGAAGGGTGAGGTCTGTGTTTTGAGAGGCTGGCGGCGGTGGAGGGGCCTCTGGGCTGCTGAACACGCTGTTGGAAGAAGGGGATGCGTCATCGGCGTCGTCGTTGTGCGGGGATTTTGGGAGATAACCTGGAAAAGGATATATTGTTAATTATACCTTGGAAATCGGCCATACCTTCTGGCAAGGATGAAGGGTCAAGTTAGATCAGATTAGCTTATGGATCGAAGAGTTATTGCAAAACTCTTTAGGGAGTCTCTTCCACTAATAGGCTAGTAAAGTGGTCTTCTAATATACTGCAAGATTATTTTAAAATCATATTCTTGGTTATCAAATGTCTACCAATGCAAAAACAGAGATTATTACTAGCTTGGTAATCACTCTAAACTAATCTTCAATATATTAGAACTTACTTGAAGGACACTTTGCATTCAATATCGCATCCTCTGCCTCCAACCTCCGACTAATGGCAGCCACCTCCGTATCCGGCGAGGGCAGCAGACTCTCATACGCCACCAGATCATCCTCGCCCTCCTCCGTCTTCACCACGATATTATCATTATTCCTCCGCTTCCGTCTCTGCATGGCGCCGACCTTGCACCCGAACAGAGTCCCGTGTCGGAGCAAATTAGATTTCTTCTTAAACTCCCGGCCGCATTTGGAACACTCGTAAGTTGATCTTGCAGTCAGCACCGGCTCGGAGGATAGTGGCTCTGTTTTGACCCTGCTCGGAGGTGTTGTATCGGAGGCGATTTCGACTTCGGCTGCCACTGAGGAGACCTCCTCTTCCAAGGAAGGGTACGTGACTTGTAGCACCAGCTGTGGCGGTTCTATAGACTGGGGCTCTTGTTTAATCTGCGTGGCCAAGGACTTGTTTTTTCGAGGCGCCCGCTTTCTGGGCTTTGTTGGGGTGTCCAATGGGGAGGGTTCGTTTTCGGAGACTGGTTTGCAGTAGTCGGCGTGGTCTAGGGCGACGCCGAGTTTGCAGACTTGACCGTAGGTCTGGAAATGAGGCATTTGTTAGGTTATGAACATTGCATATAAAACACAATTAGGAGGTATGTAAATTTGGGGTGTAAATACTAAGATGCAGTTCAAAATAGGCTGCACTTTAAGTACTTAATGACTTACCAGAGGTTCCACTGGCTCCGTAACCAGCCCGCCAATCTCCCTCCAATTAACAAACGGGCAATCGAGCATCTGCGCATTCCTCCTGCTCGCCTCTGCGCTCAGCCGTCGCACCTTGGTCCTGCTCAGACTGGGCTCGTACTCGCCGCCGTCCGCGCGGTGAATGGCGTTGAACACGTGATATTGGAGGAGATGCATCTGCATTGGGGTGCGCTCGGCGTAGAATGGGGTCGTGGAAGGTGGGCAAAGTCTGAAATGAAAGGGAAGACGCATGTGGAGAATGAGCTATTTGGTGCCAAAATATCACTAAATATACACAGCTTGCAAGTCTATAAGGTAATAATTGTTATAAAATGCTTTAAGCTCTAAGCTTGCAGCATGAATGTGTCGGACCACACCTCTAATATTTTAAGTAGAAGTATGCACTTGAAATTCGACATCCAAAATGATCTTGGGTGAGAAGCATCTGGAACTGTTCCTTTTTTACCTGCAAGCAAACATGTCTCCCTTGATGTGACTGGCATAACTCTGCAACAGCCGCCGATCCGACAGCTTGAGGATCGAGCCCGGAGACCGCGGAGGGGACAGGAGACGGATGCCACGCGAGGGGGACGAAGATGAAGCATCAGAGGGGGAGGTGTCATCAGGGGATCCCCCGGGGACCCCTCCAGGGGGGACGGAGGACCCATCAGGAGGGCTGGAGAGCTCGGACTGCTGCTGTAGGTGGTGGCAGGCCGAGGCCAAGAGGAGAAGGCCAGAACGGGACATGACCCTGTAAGGCATTATTACATAATCAAAAGTGTGATGCTATTACTATACTGTGTCTCTCCGTCTTACCAGCTTGTGTCACTGCCCTGATTGTCCTTCGGTTGCAGGTCGGTGTTTGGCCTTGACGTCTCTCTCCTATAAAAGGCCACGATTCATCATGAAGACCACAACTCAGCAACTTTGGGGCACGGCGACAAAAACAACGAGGAGGATTTCGAACAAAGTTTATTTTCATGTATGCTGTTGAGCTCAGCCACAGAGCTGGGAAGGGAGCGATTCGAAGCTGCTTGCGACGTCGGTGGAAGGACTTGAACTCAGCTTCGACTGATAAACATTGGGCGCTGTGCGGGCTGGGGCTGCCTGAAAAGAAGCTGAGGGCCATTTTTGCCTCGAAAAACTAGACAAAGGGGAACCACCTTTTCTAAAATGCATATAACTCTTCAAAATTGTACTTCAATAATTTTATATTTCAAACATGGAACCCATGTTATAGTCAAATATATATTTCAATATTATCATGAATAGCTCTACGCATAATAGGTAAGTGCAAATGTAGAAAAGTATCCAATAGATGTATTTGAGGAACTTTTGTGGTCTCCCTTACTTCATTGTGGCTTAATTTATGCGGAAAAAAAGAACTCAACGGAACTTCTTACAAAATCGAATGAATGGCAATCTTACTTCAAAAGTAACGACTTTTTAACAAAGGAGCTTAAAAAGTTAATAATATTATCATTTTTTATTTTATAAATAATGAATATTCATCATGCATTATTATTATACAAACAGAAGAATATTTTAAACATATTTATCTACATATATTAAAGTTATATATGACATATACCTCAAAGATAATGGAGGGTCTGTGTCGTCGTGTCGATTAGGTACGAAAAGTTAGAAAGCATTCCAGTGACCAATTCTGGGAAACTTAAGGGAGAATTTATTAAATTAGACATACCCAATGAAAGTAAATATACACTTTCATTGGACATACCATATTTTATGACATCCAATTTATATTTTATGTTTTTGAAACATCATCGAAGTTTTTTATAATAACTCAATACGATCAAGTCAAAGGAAAGTAAAATTCTTTTGACAAATGCAACTTATCTGAAATTTCTTCTTCTCGTTTGTGTTTTCTTGGGGGATGATGATTATGATGATGCTACAACAGTCGTCAAATACTTGAGATTTCTATGCTTTTCTACTCATTTCTCAAAGACATACTTAATGAACAATTCATATATAATGCGAAGGAGAAAAAAATAAACTATTTACACATTCATTAGAGCTTCTTTTTCATGCTTATTGCGCTGCTGCAGCGGGTGCGGGTGTAGGGGTTGGCGCAAGCGCGGCGGAGGGGCCGGCCGGCGCAGCCGGCTGCGGCACCACAGGCGCCGCCGCGGTCCCCGCAGGCTGCTCCCTCTGCAGCTGCTGCTGCGCAGCTGTCCTCGCCCTAAACTCAGCCGCCCGCAGCTGCTCCAAATGGAACTGCTGCCGCTCCTGAATCAGCTGCTGCCGCTGATACTCGAGCGCCTCCCTTTCCCTGTCCATGATCGTCTCCAGCTCCTCAAAGTGCCTCAGCTTGATCTCCAGTTTCTTCATCTGCGTCTCGACGAGGAGGGCGACGAGAGATTTGATCTTGCGCTCCTCCACCGCGGCGAGGTGCTTGGCCTTGACGGCGGCAGCGGAGAGGGAGCTTGAGGCGGCGGACTGCAGCTGGCCGTCCTTGATGAGTCTGTCCTGGGGAGTCTCTGGTTTCTTGGGCTCCTCTTCCTTCTTCTTCTCGGCCTCCTCCTCGGTCTTCTTTTCCTTGTCAACGTCCATGGCTTCCTCTTCCTCGCCATCTTTCTTCTTCTCAGCGTCCTCCTTCTTGTCCTTGTCGCCGTCTTTGTCTTTGTCATCCTCTTTGTCGCCGTCCTTTTCCTTGTCTCCCTCCTTCTCTTTGCTCTCGTCCTTCTCGGGCTCGGTTCCGGCAATACTGTGGGCAAGAATATCGTCAATTATATCAGTTAACCCTTGATTGAATGCTCGTATTCTTACCCAGACTTCTCGAGTCCAGCCTGCACGGGATCCTCCTTCCCAGCCTCCTTGGCCTCCTTCACATGCTTCATATGCGCGTCCATAATGACGGACGGAACCTCATCCTTGATCCGCGCAAACTCCTCCATGGACGCCTTGGCACCGGCCGCAGCCACCCTCGGGTCCACCACGGAGGCGAGGAACGCCACCGTGGACATGATGGGGTTGCCCGCCTGGCTGAACGGGATGGGCTGGAATGCGAGCGGGCCGAGGGCGCCACCGCCGTGGGAGGCGTCTTCTAGGTAGGGGTCCTCGATGGGCAGGCGGAGGAAGTGGAGGATGCATTCGTCTTGGGTGCGGGAACCAACGTGCTCGCAGACCTAATAAGGGATTGTAATAATGTGTCAATTTGCCAAAGGTCTCTCTAAATGTTCATATCTTGCAAAGCTAATGTTCAAAAGTCTAGATGAAATTTAATACCGCTTAATTGATTATAATTAATAGCGCTATCCTTGATTAACCGCTTGGGTGCTGTGAAGGATAATAGATTTTTTTTTCTTTCCTTAACCGATGTCTTCACCAGTTTTACAGAGATTCTTGCCTTAACCCTTCGAAACTATCAAATTACCTTATTCCAGTCATCCTTGTACATCTCCAACGCCTCTAGCAGCAACAGCGTCTCCTGCTCCGTCCAATCCCTGGACGCCGTCACCGCCGTCGACCTCTTCAACGCGGCATTCCTCTTATCGTACTGATCCGTCTTGAGCCCGAAGTCGTTGCCGATGAGATTCGCGTCCTTGGCGTCCTTGTTGGCGTCCTTGTCCACGCGCTTGCCGTCCAGGTCGATGAGGGTGCGCGCGGCCGAGGGTTGGGCCGTCTTGGGCGGGTTGATGGGCTGGAGGCCGGCCGGGGTGTCGGCGAGGACGTGGAAGTGGGAGGTTGGGGGTGGGCCCATCAGGGTGGGCTTGGCGTCAATGTCAACCTGAAGGAGAGATATAAGCGTGTCAATGGGAAAAAAACGCTAAAGCACTTCAGCGATTTTTATTAAAGGTAACTTTGCTCGTAAAATGGTTTTAATTGAGGATGCTGAAATCTCTTCCGCCAAACAAATTGTTGCATATATTCGCTTAAGTGAGGCTCTAATGGCCTTTTTAGGTAAAGCTTAGTACAATAATGATTGATGTCAATTTAATTGTGTATATTTTTACTGTTTTAGTTACCTGGTAATTGATCAATCCCCACTGCTCCAGGAACGCATGCACCCTCATAATCGCACACACATCACCCGCCAGATTCCTCCTACACGCAGTCGACGTCAGATACTCTGTCGGGTTCAGCCGGTACGTGTCAATCATGAAGTTCCTGTAGCTCACGTAGATCTCGGGGTTCTTGCTCTTATTCTTGCCATTGAAGAACTCTGGCAGTGCCCGCTTCTCAATAGAGTGCAGGCTGTTGTAGTCGAACCAGGCGCTGTACGAGGGCACGATGATGTGGTGCGTTTGCTCGGTGACGTTGTCGTCCGCGTCTTCCTTGTTGGCGCCGTCCTCGGCCTTGATGTCGCCGTCGGGGTTGTTGGACATGGCAGAGTTGGCGTTGGCGGAGGTGGCTTCCATGGCCTCGTCGGCGTCCATGTACGTGCTGGCGGTGCCGCTTCTGGAAGAAGAAGTTGAATACCGCATGATAACTGTTTTTCAAACTTGTTTTAAGAACAGCTGAGTCGTCTGCCGGTTTTTTTATATAGAATTAGAATGTGGTTTGACCTAACTCGTAGTATACAGAATACGGCGGTTATTTGACCACTTTAATGCGCTATTAAGCAGTTGTTTCAGCTGTTAAATTATACATGCATAAAGATTAGTGAAGAAGAAGAGGAAAGCAGCAGTATTTATTTTTACATTTAAGTTACTTCTTTAAGTGAAGTGAGTAGTGAATATAAAAGCTTACCGTGATGGCTGCATATCCGCCTTGCCAGCATTGGCCGCCGTCAGCTTCACCTCGGACACTGGATTCTCCGGCGCGGGGTCATCCAGATCCTGAGTCAGATCATCCTCATCATCTTCGTTCCTCGGCCTCTTGGACCCGCCCCGGCCGCCCCCGGACTTCTTCCTCGACGACCCCTTGGACGGAGTCGGACTCGGGCTGCGACCGCGCTTCTTGGAGCTCTTCTTCTTGGTCGGCTTCTCCTCACACGCAGCAAACTCATCAAACGTCATGATGAGCTCATTTTGCAGAAGGTCGCCCTTGTCATCGACCTCGTAATCCTCTTCAGCCATGAGCTCGTTGTACTCGTCCATTTCGAGGAGCCAGTCGACAGACACGCGCCACTGCTCATCTCGTTCAATGTCCTCGCCGAACTCTGGCGGCTCCTTCTCGTCAGACGGGTACAGGGTGCCCCAGTTGTCCCTGGACTCTGGCATGCGGTAAAAGTGCACCATGCAGCGGTCGCCCTTCTTGAAGACGGTGCGGCAGTACGCGTCCACGTCTGCGTCAGCCCGCGGGTACAGGATGTGCGTCGCCTCGTCCTCCTCCTCCACCATGGTGAACTTTCTCCGCTTAGCAATGTCCTTGACGGTGTCCTTGTCCTCCTTGGACACGTCCTTGCGGATGCAGATCCTGGGCAAGGTGTAGAACTCGTGTTCGACGAGGGCTTGCTCGATGCGTTCGCAGAGTTGAAGGTTGGCGTCCTTTCGGGAGGGCGACGTGAGGTCGAACCGGCGCCAGTTGTTGTCGAATTTGAACTTGTACATGGCGGCGAGGATGCGGCAGAGAGGCCCGTCAGGGAGGAAGTTGACGAAGAACCTATAAATGCACGTTATTAAAACCCTAATTAGCGTCAATTATGCAGTCATAATACCTTGTTGGCAGCCTGGTCATCCCATTGGAAGCCTTTGCAATGTGATCCTCTTGGAACGAGATTAGCTGAGAGATCAACTGAGACAGAGATTTGGCTGTCGGGGGATCCGAGGCAACATGCTGAAATGAGGGGGGTAATTAGAGTCATTAAGTGATTAGAGAGTGCTTTTCCTACCTTCTTAGCGTTCCTGCAGAGCCATCCCTTGACCGACTCGAGCGAGGTGACGATTTCACTCGAATCCCAGAACTTGTGCACCGGACCGCCAGACTTTTTAGGCTCCAGAGACATGGTGGAGGCGATTAACGAGCACTAATGAGGGTAATTAACACGGAAAATCACTTAATTACCAGTCCAAGAAATGGTCGGTGAAAAAAGCTTGGCTTTCGCCAGGAGCGCTGTCGGTCGGATTTGTGTTCAACCAGGGACGACAACGTCTCAGTAAGTCTACCTGGCCAAACTGCAAAATCAAAAAGTAAATTCAATTTAAGCTTAAATGTAAGCCTTTAATTTACATTTTAATCGAAACGAAATTAATAAAAATGAGCTCAGTGCAGTTTAATCATTCTTGTAATCTTTTATACATCCATAATGAAGACCGTTTCTACGTTCCCACTGTTCTATATTTGTTCCTTCTGTCGTCCCTTCCGAGTGACTCCGCTGGTTGCTCTTGATGCTGCTGCCGGCTCGATCCACAAAAAGAAGAAAACAAAGCAGCCCAGCCGCTGCAGAGAAGCGAGAACAACTCCGGCCGAGTGAAGCGGAGGGCTGAGCCAAGTCAGGAGAGCTGAGCTGAGAGAAGGCAGGCTCAAGAGGACGAGCGAACCAAAAAGACGCCAAAAGAAAAGGAAGAAACAGGGAAGACATGGGAAAGAAACACTCAGCGGCTATAGTGCTAGAGAACTCAGGAGAAAATGGCATGCACATTTTTTCTCATAAGAAAGTTACAATATTTATAAATTATAATGTATGCCAACTTAAGTTTACTTATTGTATGCCGGTATACATATGCAGATGATCGTCTCAGAAAGTTGAATGTATTGCCCAAATCTTACACTGATTACCGGTACTTCAATATGCAATATAAACCTCTAAAATGTAAGTGATGTAACTTAAAATTTGGGAATATAATAAGAATTGAGAACATCTGTTTATAATAAACATCATGTATTTTTATATTTTGACAAATACAATTAAGTCGCTTATTCGATGAATGTGCCGAGCTTTTGTACTCATATTGGATTAATACATAATTAAAGCAATATATCGAAGGCTGTACCTAATATATTTAATGATATGCCGAGATCTGCTGAATGCCTCTCCTTAATATTGGCAAAGCACCAACAGCCAAATCAAAGCAACTCCATCCAAGGAAAAGGCCAAGAGAACCTCCGACATCGCCTGTAATTGAATGTACATTTTAACCTTGTATTAACATTTTTAGCAAATGAATCAATGTTGCTTAACCAACAAATGGTAAATAATGGGCTCTTCGCATTGAAATAAAAATAAATTATTATACTTGCCTATAAAGTTGAGAGCTTCATACGAGTAGAATTCCTTCTCCAAAATTGCATCCTCCATACTGGAGCTGAGTAAAATCGCCGCCTTATCGGGATGCGTCAATCCTGGCATGTGTGTCTCGTACATCTTTGTTATGCGAACCTGAATATTTATATCATTTAGGTTACTGAACTTACGTAGTGTATGTAACTTTATTGATTCACGGTCAAAGTTGGTCACAAACTATGAGTGGGACTACTATTACTCTAGTAAGACTTAGTATTAGTGAATCTCATTGGTCACAGCCAAGGTGGTCACACCCCATGAACAAATACTCTCATTTATTATACCGTGCTGTCAAGTACGTAAAAATACTTACCGAAGCCGATTTACAGTTCGGAATACACCCGGTTATATGTAGAATATCCTGTTCCGTATTGACCGTTTTGTGGACATCCTTCAGGACAGAGTTCAACGCATGCACGTCGGAGGTCTCAGTGCAAACGCGTCTATCATCTCCTATGGTAAAAGTTTAGTAGAAAACTCGATTAACATAGAATGAACATAGCTTTGATGAAGCATGTTATACTGTAGGAGATCTTCAGCTTCTCCAAAACATGTTTTATGTTATTATTGTTTAGTCTTCCATAGCATGGCCATAGACTTGCTATGTTACCTTGATTCTTCTCCCTCCATGGAACCCTGCATTCCATTTGCCCATCGACATAGTCTTGAACGCACTCATCCAAAGGTCTTGCCTCAGCTTCACCCAGACAAGGATGGTCGTCCGTGGAAAGGCGTTCACTATACGTCACCTAAAACGTTCATTACCATAATTGATAACTGTGATACGATGTGGAGAGTTGTTAAAAGCTCATATGTGTCCGAAAAGTTGCATCGTAATAATTAAACATTTCCGTATAAAATAGGTGGATTCAGGAGCCAAGAGGTATAATAATTATAATGTTTAATGGGTTTGCACGTTGGAGAAGGAACAATGACTGCGAATCTTTCTAATTGTTACCTCGTAATCATAGTTTGTCGTCAAATTCAATGTATTCTCTGCTGTAATCATAATAACATCTTTGTGAAAATGGCGACCCTGAGTAAATGTAAGAGAATCCTCGAACCCAACCATTACCATAAACATGGCCATTTCAGGGTACTTGAGGTGAATGTGGATCTAAGAAAAGACTTTTTTTTGGAAAAAGTAACAAATCGCGTTCGGCATCATTAGCCATTCTTCTTTTTGTTTTCATACAATTTATTTCAACTTTTTAATCTTATTTACAACAAAAAATCGACACCTGAGACAAGGACTTAAAAAATAGAGCTTCTGAGTTCTGTGCGTAGTTACCCTCTGTAAGCTCTGTTGTTCCTGTTGAGGCGCCTAGTTTGCCTCCCGTTTGACCTCCTGTTGTTACTGCTACCATAGTTGTTTCTAGGCCTGTTGTTGTTCCCAGAGCCTTGGTTGTTGTTGTTTTGGTTGTTGTTATTGTTGTTTCCGTTGTTGTTGCCGGGCCTGTTGTAATCATAGTCATAGTCCTGGCCTTGGTTGTTGTTGCCATGGTTGTTCTGCCCGTGGTTGTTGTTGTTGTTGTTGTTGTTGTTGCCATTGTTGTTGTTGCCATTGTTGTTGTTATTATTCCTGCACTGTTGAGACCATCTGGCTGGAGTGGAACATGCCTCATAAGACCATCCTCTGTAGTTCCCATTGTTATCCTTCCTTGACCTGCTGTACTGGACATCATTACAGCTGTTGCGGCTATCCACATAACACCACTGACCGTGGCTCTGATCAGACGACTGGCAGTTGCCCTGGGTCCGCCTGTACTTGTCCTGCCATGCGTAGTTGTTGCACTGGCAGCCACAGTTAACCTGGTTGGAGGCGGCCCTGTTGCCAGTCCTCTGGCCTGTTGCAAGGATGGCTGCGGCACTCAGTGCCAAGAGGGTGAAGAGGAGCTTCATGTTGGTGTACTATTTGTTGCTGAGATGTATTCGGTCTAAGAGTGAGCCAATAACTAAAGTAGTTGTAGGTCAGTCTCATTTAACGTTGTGCATGAACTGACCTTTGTCTCAAAGCGGACGCTCACTTCATACTCGCTATGACTAGACCAACCTTTGATAGGGAATACCCCATCGCTTTACACAAGGGTTATTTCTATAGAATACCCCACCGTAGAAGATAACAAACACTCTTTTTGTATTTAACTATTTTTAAAAAATAACTAATTCACGGAAAAATAGTGTTTTAGTCAGATCTTACCATTGGATACGACTTAGCAATAAACTTCCAGAATGGTTTAATCCCAGCACAAACAAAGAGCTTATTGTTGTCAATGAATGTATGGACATGGTTTCGCCAGACGCTCGCGGCTGAAACGTTGAACATGGAACGGAGGAGGGAGTCGTTGCGGAGGTCTCTATGGAGTTGTTAATGTGACACATTTGGTAGTTGGTACAAATATACTTTAGGTAGCGGACGGAAACATAATTTAATAAACGTACATCCAAGAAATATGTTACAACTTACAAGTCAATGAAGTTTTTATAAATATTTCATCTACTGTCTACTGTATCTTACTTTGTTTTGTAAAAGTATTCAAGTCCTGAGCACACCATAATGCATTGAGTTGTTACATAATGTCACTGCAGCGCAGTTACAGCTGTTTATTTAGTACTAACTTACTACACTAATGTTACGAAAAATGTATATACTTACATGGGTGTCATAAATGTCTGAAGTTTATCATCTGGGGCATATCCAACAAGAGATATCGTCTCTCGCAAAAGATTGTCCAATGCCTCATATTGCTCAGTAAAAGACCTAAAGAATCCCATATTATAACTTTTAGAACCATAATATGATATCGAACCTTGTATCGTTCATAACATTCATTCCTCTCATATCCGCAGGGCATATGAGCACACTCGGGACTGCACCACCTTGTTGAGACCTGCAGCAAGGAGTTATATTAGTAACGTAATATAAAATAACATTCAAAACCATGCCTGAAGCTGACACTGGTGTTAATCTGTCCATCAATGTACTTCTCCGCTGCGTAGATGGTCTGGCCGGCGAATCCAATGAGCAGGACCATGATGGAGAGACTTCGGAGGGCGCTCGGAGGCGCGTCCTTGGTTGGAGACTCAGAAGAAGGCTCCGAAGAGCCCTTCCTTGCATGGGAAGCTTTGGGCATGGCTTTTACACATGTAACTAGATTACATGCTTTTACATGACTAATTTCAAGTGAATGTGGTTAATGGGCGCGACTCGTTTTACGAGACAGAAAAACTATATTTTCCTAAATATTGCACTGCACTGTGTAAACATTATCATTGCAATGTTCGAACAAATGAGAATGCCAAAGGCGTTAACCTAAATTAAGATACTTTCCCCCTCCCAATATTACTATACTCTATATTCCTACTATATTCTAAAATATACAGTATTTATAATATTATTATACAGTATAATTATGTTCAGTTAAAACTTCTAAAAATATCGTAGCTTTCCCCGCCTGTGTTCCTTTTTCGTGATACGTCCCGAATAGGCTTCATTAGCACGATTAGTTTTGAATGTCTACGTTCCCTTTTTACACTTAATTCAGAATGCGACTGTATTTTACTGACATTGGCTCGTATGTTACTGCATCTCTTCTCTTCTATCCATCTCTTCTATCCATCTCTTCCATGTAGCAATAGAAGAGATGGATAGAAGAGAAGAGATGCACTAGCATAGCAGGGAATGTATTCATTTTACGATTTTTACCGCATTAAGTGTCCCATTTTTTTAAAATGTTCTCATTGTGCTAGGACAGACACTAGGTCAGATCATAGTCCATGTGTAATTTACGGACTATGGGTCAGATAAACTCATGCTCAGGCCACGCAGGCAGAGTTAATTGACCTAGTATTAACCTTGGACTGAAAGTTTTAAAAACCCGGCACAGAGCTCCGCCCTTTGCTTTTCTGGTCAAAACTCAGCAAACTCATCCACCAGAGAGCAAAAAAAATTGCCGGAGATTTTAACAATTTACTCAGTTTCGTCACAGTCTGCTTCTCTGGAATCTGGGGAGTGGGGAATCCGGGATTTCTCCGCCGAACAAGCGTTGCGACATCCCCGAAATGGAGAAGACCGATCACGAAGGACTCACCACGAACCATACATCAAAGCCAAGAAGCTTGAAGGAGATCCTTCTCGAGAAGACGAGGACGGTTCGGAAGCCTGACGAGGAGGAGTTCTCCTCCGAGGAGTGGACGGGCGAGGACATGGACAACATGGCCAAGACGGAGCAGCCGCCCGCCGATGCCAACAAGGCAGATGTTATGCACGTCAAGGCACATGAGGAGAGCAAGACCAAGGAGGAGAATCTGTCTGAGTATGAGCTCCTCAGACAGAGGAACATTGAAGAGCGCCAGAGGGTGTTTGCGGAGCTTGGTATTGCCAGTGCCAAGCAGAGAGCAGCAATGGCCAAAGCTAGGCGCCCAATCAAGAAGCAAGTCCGGGTGCAGGCGGAGCCAAGGAGGAGTCTAAGGATACAGAAGCTTGCTGCAGACAAGAGTTTGAAGACTGAGCAGCTGGCCGGCAAGGCCAACATGATGCAGCCAGCAAAGGTCATGCTCAGGCACGTCCAGATGCACAAGATGAGTAAGACCAAGGAGGAGAATCTGTCAGAGTACGAGCTCCTCAGACAGAGGAACATTGAAGAGCGCCAGAGAGCATTCACCGAGCTTGGCATTGCCAGTGCCAAGCAGCGAGCAGCAATGGCCAAAGCTAGGTGCCCGATCAAGAAGCAAGTCTGGGTGCAGGTGGAGCCAAGGAGGAGTCTAAGGATACAGAAGATTGCCTCAGACAAGACTGAGCAGCCAGCTGCCAAGGCCAAGAAGATGCAGAATCAGTCCGAGTCCGAGCTCCTCAAACAGAGGAACATTGAAGAGCGCCAGAGAGCATTTGCGGAGCTTGGTATTGCTAGTGCCAAGCAGCTGGCAGCAATGGGCAGAGCTAGGCGACCAATCAAGAAGCGAGCCAAGGTGCAGATGGAGCTGAGGAGGAGTCTCAGGATACAAAAGCTTGCTGCAGATACCAGACTGTAGCTGCCGGTGTGGAAGGAAAAAGCTCAAGCCCTTTAGTAGGAAGAGAAGGAACAAATCTGAAGATAGTTAAATGGCAACCACTGACAAGCCTAACCACTGACAAGCCTTGGAGGCACTCCGAATAATGTTTTATAATCTAATGAATGATTTTTATGATCGACTTGACGAGCCCTAAAGCAGCCTTAATTACACTTGTTATGAAGCTCGTGCATCCGCCCACGAGTAATAATGTATAGGAATAAAATAATTAAATTCAGGAATAATTGCGATTTTATTTCAACGTCTCTTTCTCCTCTATAATCGCGGTTACATTTTAGCGGTTTTACTAGGAAAGTTTTTTTCAGTAGGAAAATGTGGAATATTCTTCTTCTTCCACAGGTAATCTTGTTCTTCTGCTTATATCTTACGGTATATACAAGTAGGTAATAGTAGTATTAAGTTCGTGGTAATTAGTTTTCAGGTCATTTCTTCTTCGAATGCTTTATGAGGGTAATATTGTCGAAAAGAAGACGCGTTATAAAGAGCGGGGGTTCAACAGCAACTTGTTATTAAAGATATTCGACAAACGTTATCGAAGAAATTACTGCCCTCCGATGCATTTTTTGAGATTATTTATACCAATATGATTTAAACATTAGGCAAATAGTATTTTATATAATGACTAGAGACATAAAAGAACAAATTATCGTATTTAATTTTCTGGAAGATTCGCTCCTTCGATATTTGTCACATTAGCAATTAAGCCTTCTTAATTTTTTTCACATTCCGCTTTGGTTTTATGCCAATGTATTTTCTTGGTCATTTTGCGACAAATTTTAATGCAAATTTTGATAAACTAATATTTTGTATTACTATGCCCTCTTGTAATATAAGCAAAAAAAGATTGCTTTTGATTGTTTCCCTTGCGTGGCAGTTCCCTCCAAATTACAGAATATTTGCGTTAAGTTGGGATGTATTATTAACTTTCATGCGATGCGTTGTTTGAACTATGTTTTCTCGTTTAGATTTTCATGGAATAAGAACTTTCTCCAGCAAGTTTAATTACGTTTGAGGGGGTTGAACGGGAGGAGGAAGCGGAATTATTATAAACATGTATTTAACCAAAACACTTCACTATTTGTGACTCGATTTTGTTTTCCTGGTAACCCCTTTCGGACACTATTTCACTGAATCTGACACCAAAATAATAATCAAAACCAAAAATCCTTGCGTTCTATAAACTGTCCAGTCTTGTTTAGTAGAAATCTGACGACTCTAGTGTTTTGCACTGTTTGCTGAGCGTCGCGTATTGGCCCATGTTGGGTCCGAGCATCGCCTGCGCCTCCTGGCCGCCGCCCACCTGGCTGGAGCGCATGCTAGCGTAGTGGCCGCGGCGCCCGAGGGTCATGGTGGCGGGTAGGTTGTCCATGCCCTGATACCTGGAATAAAAAAAGTGAAAAGTTAAGTTAGAACTTTTAAATGGATATACATGTACAAGGCACAAGATCTGGAGCCAGTACAGAGACAATAAAATACGTTTAAACATTGTTCTTACCCTCCAGCCTGCCCTCCCATCGTCCTCCCCGGCGGCGGGTTCCTCCCCAACGTGCCCAACACATTCGCCCTCTGCTGCTGCGCCACCCCACCACCCATCATGGACTGCGCATGCCCAGTATGGTGATGCTGATGCCCCAGCGTGTGGCTGTGATGCCCTCCGATCGCAGTCGGGGGCCCTGCGAGATGCCCATATGGACTGGCCCCCGTGGTGACCGCGTGAGACCGCAGTGTGGCGCTACCGTGGCCGTTGAGAGTGCCTGCGTAGGGTGGCGTCTGCGGCGGGGTGTGGATGTTGCGGCGTGAGTGGTAGGCTGGGATAGAGGAGGGCGCGCCCGCGCCCATGGAGACAGAGCTGGGGGTCATGCGGGGGCGCTCAATGGTAGAGAGGGGCATGTACGGGTCCTGGTCATCAACCTGAGAGTTAAAAAGTACGCTATTAGTACATAAAAAAAACTGATATAGTATGTTTCCGACTCACCTTAATGTACCGTCCCTTATGCTTGAAGTAGATCCATGTATGCGAATTACACCACACGAGCAGCGTGAACAGCAGTCCCGAAGCCGCCACCGAAATCAGCATCAGAATCAATCCAAACAATCCCGAATCGCAGACGGAAACCAGCGCCGTGTTGTACGACTTGAAGATGGGCTCGCAGCGGAGGCTGAGCGCGAGGTCGTTCATGAGCTGGGTGGTCTGCTCCGAGTGCTGCTCGAGGTCGTCAAGGAATGGGCTGAGCTCCTGCACGGAGTAGTACTTGCGGCTGAGGGAGGAGATCTGGCGGACGCGGCGGTCGATGTCCGTGATGGCGCGTTGGGATTTCTGGAAAGAAAAAAAGAGTGGGATGCATAATTTAATTGAGCGGAAAGAGTATCATTTATAAAGACAGTACGGGGAAAGATCGTATTTAATAAAAATACTATTTAAAATGGTATTAATTTAACCACATATTCTCAGCATTTTTGTTCATAATTCAGTTTGTTGCATTAATATATCAAATGGCTAACAGAGCATGATTAATCCCACTAAGGTTTGGTTCTGTTGACATTATATTAACCTCCTCCATTAAACAGAAAACTTTCCCTTGAGCTTTTCTTTCCATTCTTCCCCACTCTCCTTACAAGTTTATTGACACAAAAGCACTCTTTTTAAAGCCTGGCTCACGGGACTTCCGAAAGCGATATTATGATACCAGCGAAGGGGGAAATTCTTGCAGGGTTGCCAGTTTATGGATCCAAAATTTGCCAAACCATGGCTACTAACACCTTCTCGAGCTGTAGATATGAACGGGTGCTTAGTTAATAGTTATACATGTGTTTTAATGGCAACCCTGGTAAATCGTGTTCTATATTTATGACAGACACACGCTACCAACAAACATGTCTGATTATTTTAGAAGGACAAAGAGAGTGCATTGACATTCAGGTTGACTAATATATGTTTATTGGTGCGTTAATAATTACTGAGGGACATAAAATGCACTAATGCACTTATCTTAGATGGTAACTGAATGGACAGTAAACCTAATTAAGGCATTTGTCAGCTTCGTCATTGTCTAAAATAGTTTCCTTACCGAGATGTAACTCTCAAACGGATTCGCCTTCCCTGGCGCGCACTGCAAATAGTACGCGGTGACCTCCTCGTCCAGCCTGCTCTCCAGCATGTGCTGCACCCACGGCGTGGGCTGGAAGCAGAAGTCGGCGAGCGCGACCGCCGCGGCCGCGTACATGGACGCGAGCAACCAGAGCAGGATGATAGAGAAGAGGCCGCACACGGAGAAGAGGATGAGGACGCAGCGGGAGTGCACGATCGCGCCCATGAAGAGGAGGAGGCAGAAGAGCACAAACAGGGCTGGAAGTAAAGAAGTAGATTAAAGCATAAGGGAGTAGTCGAGCTAAAGCATTTATGTTTTAACTACACTGCTTTCTTTGTTATACAACTTCCCCCTCTTATCTTAAAATAGTATTTTAGGTTTTGACTTACACTGCAGTGCCATGGTCGCCGGCCACCTGTACTTCTCCACCGCATCCGCCCACTCTGGCACATCCTTGATGGTCCTCAGCCTCTGGTTGGGCTCGTCGATGGCGAACCTCAGCTGGTCCATGGCTTCCAGCCCGCCCGAGATGTTGTGGAACATGACCTCGCACGCGTCTTTGATCTCAAAGTGGGCGGCGCGGTCTTGCTTGATGTCGCGTTGGAAGGGGCCGTCAAATAGCCTGGAATATAATGGGCATTAAAAATAGAAAAAAGTTACTTTTACATTGAGTCATCCTTCCCCTAACAAAGCTTTTGTGTCATTGATTAAACATTAATAGACTCAGGCGTGACCCGGGCATGAGTATTTGGACATACTTCTATGGTGTATCATCTTCTAGTAGACGCTCCTTAACTCCACTAAATATTAATATATACAGTAATAACAGCTGTTGTAAAAATATTACCTGTTGAGATTCTTCTCGATATGATTCTGCAGCACATCGTTATACTGCCCGGCCATGTCCTGACTCCTGTACACAATGTTGTTGATGTTCTGCGTGCTCCGCTGGAACTCCTCCATGCCCGTGTGCATGAGGTGGTTACCGATGAAGCCGAGGCTGAGCGCGGTGCACGTGACCAGCGCGAAGAACGAGAGGCAGCAGCGGATGGGGCGAGACTTGCGCTTCTTGGAGTTCTTGGTGTCGCAGCATCTGGAAAGAGTACAAATTACGAATTGGACAATTGACTTTTTTATAACTGTTTCATTACTTCAGTTGACAGCGGCATTGCTCAAAGTTTAAGTAACCAGTTAAAGAGAGTAAAAAACATTCGACAACTAATAACGTCCATGGCATAAAAGAATCTACTTCTGTCCTGGAAGTCGTGAATGACTTGAAGTGCATCTCCCAACATTGTTTACATCGTATAAAACCTAAATGGGAATCCTGACAGCGATCAAGTTTCAAGTGCGCTTTACAAAACGCATTGGAGGGGAATATGATGATAATAGTGAGTAGCTGCAGATGCCCATTTACGAGCATAAAACACTCGAATGGAGCAATAAAAATACTTGCCACAATGCAGAAAAACGATCATTTGACATGGAGCTGCATAAAAATCCGTCTGTAAGCTACAAACTAAGCATGTGCGATATCCAAAATCCTTTAGTCGGTATTTGCCGGTACATTAGTCGGTATTTGAAATAAAGTTCTATTGTGCATAGTAGGTCACTATTTTAAACAAGAATTTGACGGCACAAGGCAATTATTGTTTCATTGCTTACACTCTTCACCATATATCTAAAGAAAACTTACTATTAATAAGAGGTGGAAATCATGCGGTTATGCATTTCATTGGTATGGATGTTGTGAATTATACCACCACTTTAGCCGAAAAAGTTCCAAAAAGTGATACCGACTAGTTTTAAAATACCTACTGTCGGTACGGTATTTGAAAAATACCGACTATTACCGCGGTATCGGTATATCGCACATACTTACTACAAACATTTGCCATTGCTGCATTTTTTTTAAATCACTTATGACATGACGTGATCTGCCATTCTAGCGCTGCAGTAGCATTAAAAATATTCTTGTTGTCTTAAGTGGCAATGTACACTTACAATCCCTAAATCATACCAGCTATTGTAGATAAGCGCTTATAAATAAAATATTAAAGTATATTTACCTCGTGCACAAGTAGATGAGCAGCACCACCAGCGTGGTAATCAACCATGCCGCGGGTATGGACGCGAGGATGCCCAGACTCTCCAGATAGAGGTCATTCTCGGGGTTGAACCTGGCATTGACCGGGTGCAGGGTGATGTTGACATGCGGCACCGAGTGGAACAGCTTGGCCCACAGGGTCGGCTCGTAGGCGGTCTGGGATTGGCTGTGGCCGCTGATCAGAGACATGGTGAAGGTTTATGAGATCAGTGGGTGGAGGGTGTCATTGTGGGGTTAGGCCTGGAATGGAGAGTGAATAATTGATTAGAATTGATTGGAAATCTAATTAATGTTCCAATTAATACATATAAACGTACATTTAATTGAAAGCAGAAGGAATGCCATATGATTATACAAATAACTATTTACCTATATACTCTTTAGAATTGTTTTTAGAATTCAAATGCAATTATTGTAAACTTTCATTAATCTACATCAGCCGTATATTCGTAACCCCTTTTGAAGTTTGATAGCAATAAGTGTGTCAAAAGTGGAAATATGATATCATATGCAAGGTTTAATGCCTACGGCACTACTTTTGGCAGTGACAGAGCTGTGGCGGGGGCGCGCGGGGGGGGGGGGGCGGGGGGGGGGGGGGGCGGTGGGGGGGGGGGGGGGGGGGGGGGGGGGGGTTC
>LR138463.1:0-16402 GCA_900659605.1 Tisbe holothuriae | reverse complement strand
AAACCTATTAGACAACAACAACAACTACAACCACAACAACCACAACTACAACATATACCACGACAACAACACCATATGAAGCACCTGCTCCTGTGTATGCTCCACCAGCACCTGCATACGCTCCCCCTGCACCCCCTGCGTATGCTCCTCCTGCGCCACCGCCACCAGCTTATGCACCACCAGCACCTGCTCCGTATGAACAGCCCGCTGCAGCTCCCGCACCAGCGGCACCTGCGGCTCCAGCACCCTATTCAGGCATGGGGGTCTAGAAGCTCTCACTTTCCCCCATACACACTCTCTCTCCCCTTGTATTCATACCACACTATATCCATGCACTTCCCAACATTAATATGAGCTTATTTGTAGATAAATAAATGTATTTATTGCCAAGAAGTTGTTGTAGTGTGTTCTTGGTGTGAGCAGCTTCTAGACCCTTCCCTTTCATGTGTACAAGTTGGTGCGTTTGAAAGTGAATGGTCTGAGCTTCAGTCACACCCCGCTCAGCCGGTCACCGTCCGCCGTGCGTTCGTCATCAAGAGCAAGGTCAGGAATGAGCTGAGCTACGCCGCGTCCAAGTACGACTACTCGGTTAGGCACGGGCTACTACGTAGGGAGAAAACCGCTCATTTTACTATCTTCATTATCCTAATTAAATGTCGTTTTAAGCGTCTGTTGGCTTCACCGATTGCTCAGCATTGTTCAGACAGTCTCAGCAGTGCAATCCGAATCGTCCTTATCGATCATATGATGGCCGATGTAACAATATTCAGAACCCGCTGTGGGGCTCATTTCCGTCATCAATGGCTCGCCTCACTTCTCCCGTATACGGGGACGGTCAGTTAACACTTATTAAATTAACCGGCGTGTTATAATAGTTAACGCATGCAGGGAGTTCCACACCTAGAGGCTCTCTCTATGTTGATAACAAAGGATACCAGTCGACCCTTCCTGGACCCAGGAAAATCTCTGCAAGGTTCCACACCCGTAAAAATGAATCTGACCCAATGGGTCACAGCCAGTTCATGATGCAGATGGCCCAGTTCATAGATCACGACATGATCAACGCCATTAAGGACGGTGAGTAGAGTGTTGTTATTCTTTTTTTGTTTTTACTGTTGTTTTGGTTGTTGTTAAGGTTGTTGTTGTTGTTTTTGTTGTTGTTGTTGTTGTTGTTGTTGTTGTTGTTGTTGTTGTTATTGCTGCTGCTGTTGTTGTTTCCTAATGCTTGTTCTTTTTCCAGACTATGATTGCTGCCACAACAATACCCAATCCCACCCTGCCTGCTTCCCAATCAGTGTCCGAGGGGACAAGTTCTTCACCGAGCTCAAACGGACCTGTGTCACATTTACCAGGTCCACCCCGTCATGCCAACCTGGCCCAGGTGGGGTGAGGGAGCAGATGAACGGTGTGACAGCCTTCATTGATGCAAGCACTGTCTACGGTTCGGATGCCAATGCTGCAATGGCATTGAGGGGTGGAGAGGAGAGGAGGAAAGAGGGAAAGCTATGGGTAGGGCGAGGAAAGGGGGACTTCGTAGTCCCTACGAGGGATGAATTAGGTGGGTTGAAGTTTCAGCATTGCATTGTGGTATTATCCCTAAATCGATCCATATTTGGCCCTGTAGTGTTCCTAGAAAAAGGAGCTTATGAAGTAATGAACGTACGTTAGATACTATGTTAATTTTTAATGTCAGTGTTTATTTTGGTAATATCCGTACGTTTTCATTTGTAGATAGGGTATGTTCAATATTCTATCAACTTACAGGTCTTGAGAGTTCCGTGTACGAGCTCGGCTCCGACTACCATGCGGGTGACGAGCGCTGCCGCTCACAACCCACTCTGCTGTCCTTACACAACCTGTGGCTGCGAGAGCACAACCGACTGGCGGAGGGAATTATGAACGCTGTAAGAAAGCTGTATCAAGGCAGGAGTTTGCCTTGGTCGGAGAAGGATTTAGACGAGAAGATCTACCAAGTACGTAGCTAATTGTTCATGTATGCCATATACTCAAGAGTCAAGACTTACTTGCACTTACTTTATGAACCAGGAAGCCCGCCGGCTCCTCATTGGCGAGTACCAGTCCGTCATCTACAGCCAGTTCCTCCCATCCTTATTCAATGCAGAGACCCTTTCAAGACATGGACTCAACCTGAGAGCTGAGTCAACATATCACCCAGAGGAGGATCCGAGTATCCGGAATGAGTTCTCGTCAGCGGCCTTTAGATTCGGACATTCCATTGTGCAGGTAAGTTAGGCTTCAACTAATAATAAGAATATAACACAAGTCAAACACTTCCAGGACATGTTCAAAGGCCGTGACCAACCGTGGCGCCTGAGCTCTGGCATGGGCGACCCATTCTTCGCAGTCAAAGACGGCGGACAAGGCTACCAGAATGAGATGGCCGGGTCTTGTGCTCAGCCGCAGCAGACGTTCGATAGGTAAGTTTGAGAATTAGACAGTGATCACGGACAGTTCTTGATCATCTTTGTAGATATGTGACGCAGGAGCTCACCAACAAACTGTTTGCAAATAAGAAGCTTCTTGGAGTGGAGGGAGGTTTGTCTAGACATTAATTAAGCTCTTATTACTATGCATCCAATAAATGATTTCAGCCAAGGCTGCCGCATCCGACCTCATAGCCATCAACATCCAACGTGGTCGGGACCATGGCGTCCCTGGCTACAACACACTTCGCATGCGTGTGGGATTACCAGGCAGGTCATATATCGCTGCACCGTGACAGCCTTTTATTAAGTCCTTTTTTGCCTAGGCATTCCTGATATGAAGTCCAGACCGGCTGAGATACCTGAAGACAGTTGGGAACTGCTTACAACCCTGTATAAGGATCCTAATGAGATCGATTTATATACAGGAGGGCTGGCGGAGACGAAATTGAATGGTAAATAGACTTAAAACATAGGATTACAGCAAACTGACCAAACTTGACTCTCATACCTCGATCTCGTATTAGGCGGTCTTCTCGGTCCCACGTTCACCTGGATCATAGCCAACCAATTCCGTGTCCTTAAGGATGGCGACAGATTCTTCTTCACTCACTCGATAGGGGAGAATGCCAAAGGAATGCAGACACAACTGCAGGTAAGACTCAATTAAAGCCTTGCTGTGTATTCATTCGCGTATACGAGAATAGAATTTAGCTGATATATATTGGAACATAGCAGGAATTTATAAACAGTATGACATTTACGGATAGGAAACAACAAAGCCATAACACGGACACAAGAATATTTAATCCTTCTCATAGTACGTAATCATCTGTAGCAAATAACGTAGAAGAGGCTGTCTGAGTGTAATCGATACCATGGTGATGGAATACATAAATTAAGGCCGTTAATCTTCCAGCACATGCTCCTCTCCCGCTCCATGTCTACCATCCTCTGTGAAAACGTGGCCAGCCTGGGTCAGATCCAGAACGACGTCTTCAGACTGGCAAGCGAGAGCAACCCGATGAAACCGTGCGCGGAGAGGTTGCGGACAGACGCTGCTATCGATTTTGATATGGTTGTTAGATCTTGGTACGAACGATAAAGGAATATAAAGGAGACATAACATTGGAGGTTAAAGCAAGTGAAACCTTTTGAAAATAGTGTTGAAAAATTGCCTTGCTAAAGACAATAAAATCAAGTTCTTTCAATTAAATTTGCAAGTTGTAGGTATCTAATTAGATTTGATCCTTAGCCCACTACAGTATCTAGATAAATAGTGTGTGGTAATAATTAAAGTAATGTTTTTATTAAGTTATGGTTCAAGTAGCAAAATGTAGGTAGCACTTTTCTTGTTTTTACAGTGTGTATGTGCAAAAACGTGGTCTTTCAATTAATTTATTGGCATTTCAAGAGAGAAACAATTCTTGAATGACGCAAATACAAATTATGGCACATTGTCTCTATTGATTCAGTCTTTTGAACAAGGTGCTGTTTATGCATGGACTACTAATTATATATCCCAAGGCCAGGAAAGCGTAAACTCTTTCATTATATCGAGTGTTTAATCTATTGCCAATTTATGGCAATTGTTTGTATAGCAATAAAAACTATTCCCGTACGAGTATGAATGTAGTAGACCAACTAAAGACGCCCTTAAATGACAGATAATTTCTGCTGGCTATGCTCGATCGGCTTGGTAATATCTAATATGCAAATACTTTATTATCATAGTTGCTTTTAAATTTGCGATCTTTTGTGCTCATATTTTACACACATTTTTAATTATATACTAACAAGAAAGTCTTATAAAGTGTATGGCCCTGGAATCGTATTACTACCTACAGTAAAAAGAATTGTGAAAAACCCTACTCCAAATGGCCACCCAACCACGAATTGGATTAAAAGCTCACGAACATGCTATAAAATTAATATGACTCTATAGACCGCGTTAGCTAGAACATTACTAGGGTTTGTGTACACGCCTGTACTTGAGTACGGTATCGGTACATGTGTGTGATAGGAAAGTTTCAAACAAAAATATAGGCATCCTTACACTCAAAATAGCTTACTTATAACATGTTAACTGAAATATATAATAGCGTTAGACAGTATAACTAATACTATCACTAAAACATGCAATACTATAGGTCCTACAACACTTACACGTACATATCCTTAATCTTACACAAATCCGTACTATAGCAATATTTGATAATGATACCGTCTACGACTCTACGCGCGCTCGCAAAGGCTTATTAAACATAGTTAGAGAGCGGAGAGAAAGTCATCCTAGCAACATACTCATCTACGTACCCACAGTAGTTGTGTCTGAAGAAGAAGAAGAAGCCGAGCTGCTATAATCAATCAACAAGTTTACCGATAAGAGAACATTATTTAGCATGGAGATTGACAAGGAAATCCTGAGTATCTTGTCCCAGCAGGAGCTGGACACGGTGTATTCCGTGATTAGCCAGGCTGGGAATCAATGGCATCATGTGGAAAATGGACCGGTAGACAGCGGAGTGAAGTCTGAAAATGGCCCTGAAGTGGAGAGTACGGAAGGAAAACTGAAGGAGAAGAGGAGGAAAAAGGACATTGAAGCGTAAGTTGAAGTGCCTAATAATTGAATTATACTATTGTATTACAATATACTGATAATTTGATAAAGTTGAACATGATATGGCTCAAAATCTTCCTCATATCCTATACGTACTATCTAGCCAAAACTAGTAAATATATTAAAAGCTAACCATGTCGGCCAAGAACTATTCTACCATAGTGGTCCATTTTCCATGTATGAAGTCCACTCTTACTTTTGGCCTCTTTCAGTCCCTATCTCAGTAATGGCTGCTACGTCTGCCACCGCAAGGAAAAGGGCAACCTGAGCGCGTTTGGCGGCCGCTCGTGCGCCTCCTGCCGCGCCTTCTTCCGCCGCGCCGTGCAGTCTGGCCGCGCACAATCGTTCAACTGCAAGTCCAACGGCAACGGCTGCACCATCGACTCAGCCTCGTGGCGGAGTTGCAGCCAGTGCCGGTTTGAGCGGTGTCGGGAGGCGGGGATGAGGAAGAAGCTTGTCAAGGTTAAGACAGCGGTAAGATTCAGGCTAATATTTGCATACAATAGTTGATTACACTTTCAACACAGTAGTTTCAAGGGTATATAAATGAAAACAAGAAGTAAGCATGTGTAACAAGGTGTATCAAAGAAATACGTACGTATGTACTATGTACGTATTATCCAGTATACAAATAGGCGAGAGTAAGGATAAATGTCATAAAAGCTTTTAAGTATGAAGCGCACTCTCGAATGGCAGAGAAAGCAAGGCGAGAGAGAATATTAATAGTACATCAATGAAGACGCAGTTCGCGTATTCTGGTTTAGTACTGGAGTACTTAAAGGCAGTTGAAGCTTTCCAAAAAGAAGCTTGCTTATGAACGAAAATATTTTTCTCTTTTGACAAAACGTATTCTATTTTTATATATATACGCACATACTTTATTACGGCCCTTTTTGTAAAACTATAATGAAAATTGACATTAAATAGCCTAATATAATGCGGCAATATATACGAAGAATGGCCTGAAACAGTTGCCGGGGATTAATCATATTAACGGAATTTCAATTATTCTCTCTATATTTCAGGACTCTCAGTGCGACAGCTCTTCCAGCACCGCCTCCCCCAGCAGCCCAGAAGACCATGCCGACATCTACCGAACGCCACAGGAGAATGTCACCGATATCTACCGAACGCCAAGGGATCTATTATCCCAGCAGGATCGGCAGTACATTGATGAGATCTATAGTGTTACAATGTGGTCGTTTATGAGGTCTCTGTTGGAGAAGATGGGCTTGTACAGGGAGGGCGTGGAGAAAGGGTTTAAGCCGGAGCTCATTGGGACGAAATTGAAGTAAGTTGGAAGAATTAATTTGATTTATAGAACGTGGACCCGAGGGGCGTAGGCTGCAGCTTTAGATTGCTAATGATACAGTTTCAGTTGGTTTTCGGGCTTATTAGGAAGCAATTTACATTATTGGATCCCATGTACATAATTATACCTTTTGTATAATCCCTTTAAGAAGGACAAAATTACAAAGTATGTAAATATCACAAAAAAAGTAATTACTGTACTTCCAAAGAACGTCGTATATTTCCTGCAAACAAGATTGCCACAAATAACTTTAAGTTACTCTTCAAAATTATACAGTATTTTTCAAGTCTTGGTCATTATATTGTGAGCGGCGCCCTGTTGCTGATCTGGATCGGGAAGAGGAAGGCCGCGTTGGCAATGGAGGAGATCTAGCTGAAGTCCGAGTACTCGTAGGAGGCAAAGAAGCGTCGAAAATATAGTTGTTCCACGTTTTATATGATTTATTCGACTAACTGCATATTTATACATAATTATCTCAATTCTGTTTTTTGGTCCGTTTCCAGCGGATTCTTGTGTTCCCAGCCGCTCACAATATCAATCCCAATTTCAGGTGGGACAACCTCGTGAAACACTCGTACAAAGTCGCCAACATCAACTGGAACCTCCACGAAATACTCTTCGATCTCAACGTCCTCCACCACCCATCCTACAAACCGCTCCTCAGCGAGAACCTCGGCCTCATCTACTGGTTCTTCGGAGTCACACTCTTTGAGAGCAGATTCCAGAGCAATGAAATGTACCGGTATCTGCTCAAGATTCCAGAAGCGGCTCCGTTTGTCCAGAAAATGCTGGAGACAAGAAATGTCGATGTGGACAAGAACGAGCTTCCTGCTATGAGACTAAATGATTTGTTTAGCAGAGAACGCTTTCCGGATGACAAGATGTATACAAGGCATAATGAGATGTCGCATATAATGTGCGATCTGACATGTCTGGACAGGTCTAATCCTGTTAAACCAACAGATACCGTGGTTAAAACACTACTCTCGCTTGTCATACTTTTCTCAACAAAGAGTGTGCCGGAGACTGTGGGTAGTTTAGAGATGGAGCTGTTGCAAAGAAAGTATCTCAAGATGTTGTTTATGTATGTAAAGGAGAAATATGGTGGGGAGGAGGATGTTTTGTTCCAGTGCAAGTGGAGTGCCATGAATAGGATAACAGACATGGTAAAAGAGGTTGCGGATCTGTCTGAAGCAACTGCAATGCTCAAGCTGGAGAGGGAGGGAAAAGTACAAATTTAAAAAATGATGACTTGACATGCCTTGACTGGACAAATCCTGTTAAACTAACATACACAGTGGTTAAACACTCTAATCACTCATCATATTATTCTCCACCAAGGGTGTGCCAGAGACTGTGGGTAGTTTAGAGATGGAACTGTTGCAAAGAAAGTATCTCAAAATATTTTATGTATGTGAAGGAGAAATGTGTGTTTGGGGGGAGGAGGATATTCTGTTTCAGTGCAAGTGGAGTGCCATGAATAGGATTACAGACATGGTAAAAGAGGTTGCGGATCTGTCTGAAGCAACTGCAATGCTCAAACTGGAGAAGGAGAGAAAAGTAAATGGTTAAATATTGATGACTCGACATATCTGGACAGCTCAAGTCCTGTTAAACTAACATACACAGTGGTTAAAACACTCTAATCACTCATCATATGCAATGTTGTTGATGTTTATGAAGGAGGAGAAATATGTGAAGGTGGATATTTTGCTCCAGTGCAAGTGGAGTGCTATGAATAGGATAACTGGTATGGTACATGAGGTAGAGGGTCTATCCAAGGTGGCAGCAATGCTCATGCCGGAGAAAGAAGGAAAAGCTCCATATAATACCTTTAGTCCTGTCCCATAATTGTTTTCTCAATGAAGTATGTAGACACTACAGTAACCAAATATATAGAGCTAACTACAATTATACAATATAATTGTCAATTATACGTCATAGATACGGTATGATAAAAGTCTGAAATTTACAGTAAAATAAACGAGTTAAAACTTGCTATTATAAAATGTGTGTATGCATCTCAACATTAGCAAAAAGTTAATCCAATGATGAATGTTGTTTTATAATTCAAAGAGCAAACTTTCCAATACTAGATGCTGACAAACATGTTAGCTGTTTGTTGGAAAGACGAGTATACACACGTACCTTCGGATTTCTCATCTCTCTACAAAAGGCCGCACTTCCACAGAAATCTCATTAGAAAGCCTTTTCGTTTGTACTATTTTGTAGTAACATTACTCACGCTTTAGAGAGTGCTCGCACATTCAGTTTACAGCAAATAAACTTGGAACTATGCGACAAAAATACCATTTAATATTGCTAATAAAGTGATTTTTGCCAGGAAATGTAATAAAACACTACACTTTGAGTTGAATATATATAATTATATTTATTATTATATTGATTGCACATATTCATAGTTGTATAAACGTGTTTCCAAATCACAAAATGATCTTCATTACTTTCAACGTATTGCGAGTACAATTTAAATATATATTTTTCATATTTAATTTATCCGTGCCACCCTACAAAACATGTACAAGTATAACGGCCTATATAAAAAGTATGTAAACGTACATAAATGTTCATGTAACTTGTTGAAAATCAACAATACAATGTACGCCTTTGTCAACTTTTTTTGGGCTGGTTTTTCATCCTCTCTTAGCACCAAATTCTTTATCTTATTAGGTAACATCATCCTAGTCCTTCTCTGAATGGTCCATGCCAACATCAGCCAGGGCACATGATTGGCTGTTAGCATCAAAGGCATTTGCAGACCCAGGTTCTGACCATGGTTTTTAACACTTGTGGCTCAAAGCACCAAATCTTTCATCTCAATGGGAGACAGCTTCCTAGCCCTCCTCTGATTGGCCCCTGCAACCCCCATCCTCGGCACTTGATTGGCTGCTGCCACCACAGGCGCGGCCCCACTTGCCCCCAACCGCCTAAAGTAGTCCGCAGCAAACGCCTCAAACGCCGCAATCTTCTGCAGCGCTTCCGGTTTGACCTCCGTTCTGACCTTGAGTTTGAAGTCTGTGGACGAGGCATTGCTTGTGCTCTCTGCTGCGTCGAGGCTGCTGGCTGAGGAGGAATTGGGTTCTTCGGCTGAGCCGGTGGACGAGGTGGAAGAGCTCTTGCGGGAGCTGGAGGTGGTGGAGGAGCCGCTGTCGAAGCTGGTGGGGGAGGTGCCAGTGCTTCCTGGAATGACACATTGAACGTTATGTAAGTAAGTATGTAAGTTATTAATAAATTGTTAATGGTTTCCCGTTCAAATTACAATATTCCCGGAAGGCCCGAGAATGCAACTTTTGTTAGAAGGAGAACTCTAAATTATTATCTTAAAGTCTCCGGATTTATCTTAGATTTACCCACAGCATGCACTGTACGATTCTTTCAGTCTAAGACCAAGATATATTACGAGCTCGTATACTTAATTAAGCTCTATTGAGGAGTAATATCACATTGTGTGTGTAGAAGAGAGTGACAAAATAGCAGCTGGTGACTTTTTTCTCTGGTCTGTCTGTCTCATGTTGTTTTGCACTTATCGCCTCAGCTTTTCTCCATTAAATTGGTTTGACAACACACTTTGGGCCACTCGTGCCTACTCTGCCCGTTTTCGTCACTCTCTTCTATATTCACACTGGTAAATACGCGCACTGCTTTCATTGAGAAATTATCATACACCATAACATTAAATTATACATTTGACGCCCACGGAAATACGCGTTATGCTATTATAGTCTCTCCAATTTCCCTGAGCATCATTGCATATTTGTATTGTAATTACTTCTCAGATTTGACGTGCTTAACATTATCGTATTTAATAAATTACACAAGCATTTTTGTACTCTACAGCAGTATCCATGTATGTTGGAATTTAGTCTTCATAGTAAACGACGTACAAGTATTTGTACTAGCCACAATATTGTTATCAAAGAGCAAAATTATTTGCACAAACCAGTACACAGGAGTATGTTGTGGTCATACACTCGAACGTATAAAAGAGTATTGAGGTCATTTCAAGCCATATTGGATATCGAATCCTACTACAAGTCATTCGTATATCATAAATTCATAATATAAATCGCTATTCAAATAGTTGACCTTTTTCGCTAGCTTTTTTGTAATATTTTGGCATCCATACATACCTTGCGCTGTGTCCGCCGCATACCGCACCGTCGGCACCGCCTTCGTCACCCCGTCCCGCTTACTCCTCGCCAGCAGCCGCTGCTTACTCGGCAGCGTCTGGGAAGAGGTCACACCAGCAGTAGCATTCGAGCTGCTCCTCAGCTGCACGCACGGGTCGTTCTTGTTGAGTTTGTCCGTCAGCGTTTGGAGCTCGTCCGCCACGTCGCTGATGTTGAACGTCTTGGAGCGCTTCACGCCGGACGCGGCGTTGCTCAGGTTGCTCAGGAGGCGGGAGTTGAGCTTTTGGGCAGATTGGAATCTGTAATGAGGGTTAATAACGATTTATTCGGCAAATATACTGTAAATCCAGAAGTTACATCAATCATTATTAAAGTAACTTCGGCTGCCAGTCTTAGGTGGTATATTGAATAGAAGGATTAATAATGTACTTCTAAGCACTAATAAATTCCTTGCCTTTGAGGAGTACTTCACAGGAAAGTTAAAGAGAGCGTTATGAAAGCTAATATACAGTACATCGCACAGAGAACGTTATAGAAAGGAGAAGGGGTTTATCTGGAAATGTACTGCATACGCTTTACTAGAGAAGCAATTAAGTTATGAACGTGCTCAAATATATGTTGTACCATAAAAGGAGCCAATGTGCTCTCGGAAGTTTTATATAGAAAAATGTAACATTTTATATCTAAGAATAGCTGGTAGCAATGTTTCGTGCTCACTGGTGAGGATTTAGTAAGTTTTATGTAGGCTTCAACTGCAGAAGAACCAGGCAATATTATAATCCTTGCCGATGTAAATTTGTCAGGCATAATCCCATGCATATCATACGCATACCTTGAACTCAGCTTCGGCTTGGACGCCTGCACAGCAGGCTGCACCGTTGCAGTCGGCGGCAACCCTTGCAACCGCCCTCCACTCAGACTCCTGCCCACAGCCGCACCAGGCCAGTGCTGCCGGCCGGCCAGCATGACCCTTGCGCGCGCGCGTTGCAGGCGTTCTTCCAGGCCACGGTTGCCTCCGTTTGCGGCAGTCTGGGCGTTGGAGGAGTGGACGACGTCAGGGGCCGAGTTGCGGTTCTCAAGGGGTGGGAGCTTGTGGTTGTTGCGAGGTTTCCTGAAGGTTTTTGTAATTATTATCCTCACTTATTAATATATATAATAGAATTAATCAACCAAAGTAAATACTTGCTACACTTCCTTCACTAAGTAACTTAACTTACCTCGGATTGGTAGCATAACTTGCCACAAACTGACTCGCCCTCGCTTCCAGCATTTCCCCTCCGTCCAGATCATTCTCGTCCATGGGGTCCAAGTTCGGCAGCGAGTGCCTGCTGGCCGAGAGCGTGGTGTAGTCGGGCTGGTCGACGGGGTCCGTGGTGGACAGCATGAGGAGGCGAGGGTGGCTGCCGAGGAGGGACGTCGTCGGGTCAACGGAAGGGGCTGAAAAAATTATGATAAAAGTTAGTCTTCTCTACCAAACGGATATAATAGTATTGTATACAAGTATATTTTTCATTTAAGTTCAGTATATTCCAATAATGTATTTTAAATATATAGTTGCAATTAGGTAAGCAATATATTTACGGAATTACAAAAATTCGTGACGTAGTCACGCTGGCCACCAACATTAATATAATTATAGTTAGAAAATTGTGCATATTGTGCCTCAAAGTGTCAATCATTTACAGGAATGCAGCTACCCATAAATTCTTTCTACATTATAAACAGTATCTAATAAGTTTAACAGCTTCCAACTTGTTTCCCTGTTCTGTTTGCCAAGGGAAACAACATTTTGGCACAACTTTGAGACTTTTTTAAAAGGTCGTCAAAGGTGTTGCTTCATTTTTCACACGATTTGACGGAAGTTGAATCAGCTTCAGGAAAGTGACACTTTCTGAAGACTTGCAGAAAGGTGACAATTGAGTGATAAGAACATGATCAAAGTCGACATATTTACTGACTATTAAATTAAGCAGAGAGACTACATTATAATAAACATTGCATTTACTGTACAGACGCGTGCCAAACCAATGTTCTCTCTCTATGATCTATTAAAACACAAAAAGCATTCAAATCCGTTTTAAACATAGAATTCCTTTTTGTCTACTTTTGCCAAAATGAAGAAAAATGGCACAAATTCGCAAAGAGGCCAAATATTCAAAGCAAACGGGTTCAAGAGTGTTCAACATAAAATCCCTCTTCTCCTTTGGAATTCCTAGACAACGCACGTAAACAGACTGGTTCCCACAGTGCACATGAATTGGTTGTTGTTGCTCTTTCTGTGACTTTGTTTAACTTGATATTGCTATTAGTGGAAGAAAGGCATTGTGAGGAGAGAGAGAGAGAAATGGGATTGTACTACCTTTGTGCAAAAACCGACAAAGAAAGTAGTGGGTTAACCGTTGCAGCATGTGTTTATTAGCCTTATAAGTAATTTTATGCAACTGACCCTTGCCCGCTATGTATGCTGCATATCAAGCTAAAATGCACATGTGTCTGAGAATTTTTGTCTGGTTGTAACCCAGAATAAAATGATACAGCTCAGCTCATTTAAAATTAAAATCTTTTAACACATTTAGTGTTCTAGAAATGATTTTAATAAAATCTTTAAAACTCTTTTAAACATCAGAAGCCAAATGTTCTCAAATTCTCCTCCGCACACTTCTAACTTCAACTGCCCAGACATTTATTACAATTAAAGAGCGTGAATCTATCCCTTTAATCTAACGCCAGCTACTGAATATAATAAAGAGGGGAATCGCAGCAGGCCTGATCTGGATTATATATAACAAGGGATGCCGTTTCTTGCGGATATTGTTGTCTATTTAGAGTTAAAATACGCAGATTTAGCTCCAAACTGGCAACCCTGATTATAAGAATGGCAGCAGTCGTAAACTTGTTGCACATTTAATCTCGGGAATGTGTGTCGCTATGAAAAGAAAGAGGGTTGAATTAATGGGTATTAAAAGCAGTAGTCTGATATGGATAGATATTTTAAAGGAGACATATAGGTGTGATTAGATTACTTTGGACATGATAGCGTGTGCAATCCTGTATACATTCAGTTACACAAATATATTAGAAAAGTAACTGCCCAGCCCCTACAAATTGAATATGTAACATCAACCTACGACATTTCCCCATTTTATGTTTTTTCTTCCCAACTTGTTGATTCGTCTACATGCAAAAAATCAGAGCAACAGGTGTCTTTTGTCAGATTATCAAGTTTTTATACAACTGGACAGAAAAAGGGTTTCAATAATTAAACGTTTTTGCCGTATCTGCAATTTGTTGCGTAAAATGACTTCTGATGTAAAGTCGGCATCTGAAAACTCGTTTTTAATTAATTGAACGACTCGTTCATAACGTTTTTGCTCTGAATAATGAACATGAATAATTCATATCTTGGTGTTTGCATGCTTTTCAGGTTCATGTATTGATTCTAATTTGCATATTTTTGGCCTTGAATTGACCAAAAAGCCACATAGTTAGTTTAATATTGAGGTATTTTTTTTGCATGTCTGACCTTTTAAAGCAAATTCTCGTAAATTCTAATGATATAACTTGGGTGGCATTGTAACAAATATCTACAAAAAGCGATGAAAATGGCATCCCTGAATGGCTTTGTTTTAGAACAGATGTTTTATAAATGATGCTGGCCAATTATGATCCTTTTTTCATTGAACGAGGTTTTGTATAATTGAAAGGATTAGTTTAATGCGGCGATTTCTTTCAAGGGTAAAAGGCTCATTACACTTTTTTGCATTCAGAATATGCTGGTTAAAATAGAGATAAAACTGATTAGACAGGATTTCAAAATAAAACCTCTTATTATATTATTATAAGTCAACTCCATTTTAAAAGGTTTGTCATAGGTGTGTTTGCTTCCTGTTACGTTAATGTTAAAGGCGTTTGGTTATTTCACTTTTATAATTTTAGAGTAACTTACAGACTTTTAAATGATGAATAAGTTTGACTCATATTCCTATTTTCTAATGTGAAACTTAGCCCGCCTTACAATGTGTCATCATGCACTCAAAAACCTCTAGCTCTATTATTATTTCTTCACCCGCTTTTACGATAACACAATGGCGACGTCGTCATATTTTAAAACCATAAAAGAGTCAAAAATAGGCTGAAAGTGCACACACATCTAATCCAAGGTAGCAGTTTAAGGAGCGCCAAGAATGTTCGAAAGAAGGTCAAATGCACGTTTCAATGTTTTTCGGCGAGTACCCCATTCTTTTAGGTTTTTAGTTCAGGGTTATTGGACTGAGGTGACCAATATATAGGCCGAAAATACAATTTGAAATACGAATTACTTTAAACCGCTATATTGTCTATTTGTTACATAAATGATTGTGTTAACAGTAGTAAATAATACTGTATACCGCATATCAGCATATTTTACTTGATATCTGTAGGAAACCACTAAATGCTCCATATTTATTTATACCGGTATATTTTACCTAAATAAATGTTTTAAAGAACAACATGTTTACCGAATGATGGTATAAATAGTATTATTAAAAACCTTGTTATGCGATTATTATTTGAGCAGCATATTCTATTCGATATTCAATTTCCACTGAATTGAATTATGAGCTTTCATTTGACCGCCACATCCTGCTTTAAAAATTCCTTCGTGAGAATTATGGGATTTTGCAGTGACGCAATGGAGCAAAAAGACAAAAGCAAATAAAATTACGTATTTGGCACACTTGCCAATATCATAAAACAAGACTTGAGGCATTGTTTTTGAAATCGATTGAAATTATGACCGTGTTTATTGCAAACATAAGTCAACATTAATGAGATTGCGAATTGATTAAATTGGCCACTTGTTTTTTCCCTTCAAAATGTCACATTTTAATGATTGGGTTCTTTGTCCGCTAAATGGCACAAGAATGACAGTTCAAAATGTAAAACACTGTACAGCTACATAAATGTACTAGCATGGGATACATATATAAAATACAAAAACACTAATGAAAGCTGAAAGTATATAAAATATAGCTTATAAAATTGACTCCAATGCATGCATAAATAAGTAAGATATATGTTTAATGCAAAAATATGTCCTATACACACATAGCTAAGTGACATATTAGTAACAGCTTACCTGCAGCAGGGTCCTCGCTAACCCTTCCAGCACTGAACGCATCCTCTGATTTCGTCCGCACAGTCCGCCGCCGATTCCTGAAATCCATGGCGTTACTCAGCAGCCGCAGAGGGTTGCGACGACCTGTGAAAAGAGCGGGAAATTTGAAAAATTGCTGCTTCTGGTCACGTGGTTAATTATCATCGGTGTCATTATTGCACTTTTTGAAGGATACCTTTTGGGATAATAAATATAAATCTTTGCGTGGATAATCGGCGTTGCAATTATCACTTGCAAAAAGGGAGTTTAGGGAATAAAAAGAGCAATTTAATGGTCACGAAAATGGCAGTAGCGTATATAATTACGAGTATAAGGACGATATCTAGGTTCATGCATTTACTCGAACTGTATAGTATTATGCTTTATACTGTATAACTTGGGATATTGTGCTTGTTCTACATGCATATTTTCGATCTGTCCATGCATGGATCTGTCAAATCCACAGAGCTGCATTAGTAACTATAGAGTGGTTACATCAACTCCAATGATGAAGCCGCTTTTTCTCTTTGCTAAACGGGATTTGAAGGCATCCATTTTGAAATATAGCTCAGCCTCAGCCTCAGCCAATTAGCTGTCAGCCACGGATTTTTTTTAACTATTACACACGCATTTATTGGGACTTTTGTACACAGGTTAACGTATTTTAATGGTTACAGAACAATACTCAATCGTCTCATCACATCATTTGTCCGTTCTGCTCCAGCAGTCACTACCCGC
>LR138462.1:7621-28791 GCA_900659605.1 Tisbe holothuriae | reverse complement strand
GCCGTTAGGGCCGATCGGTCAACCGGACATTGTCCAGGTGAGCGACAATAGGCAGCAAAATGCGTTGCCAACCTAAAAATACAACTTAGTCTAATGCTTAGTAATCTTTTACTGTTAAGTTCTAGTTCTCTATAATAACATTTAATTATAGACTTGTCTTAACACACGGCTTTAAAAACTAGTTATGAGTCATCCCATTACTCAAAATATTTTAGCACCTTTGCATTTTACTTTGACACAAGCAACGACAATAAATTGTAATTTTTTATTTGCACCATAACATGTTTCCCCTTTAAAAAAGGTATTCATTTTGCTAATGTAGAGGTAGCTAAGCAGCTATTTTGGCAATAATCGTACTCGAAGCTTCATTGGAAGGCATTGCAACATGTTCAGTGGCATGGATTAATATTTGATTGTGTGACGTGTCAAATAAACGAATATAAGCATTATAATGAATATTTTCATATCCTTAGGCGCCTATAGGATTGTATGACTGGAGAACACTCTGAGAAATGCAATAGTTAAATGTACGAAAGTGTTAAGTGTGTATAGCATTTTTTAAATATTTGCTAGATCATTCCTGGGGATTACCCCAGTGCACACAACTTTTGGTTCTTTCATGCCGTGAACGGAATTTCTAACATTTCAAGTCCCACAGGGAGGATTCGATAGCCAGCACTCTTCTCGAAAGCTGTTGCCTGCACTCTCTCGAAACAGTGATTCTAACATTTTTTAGAAAGCATATTTTAAAGAAAGTACTACCCTCGAAATGGGAGCAAAATCTCGAATGGAGTCATGCCGAAGGCAAAATATCGAATTGAGTAATACAGAGGGCAAAATTTCGAATTACACATTTACACCTTCATGTTCTCGATTTTTTTCGAGGAGATGCCTTTTGAGAAGATGATTTTCGGAAAGATGCGTTTCTAGAAGATGCATTTCTAGAAGATGTTCTGGTAAAGCCAAGACAAGAGCCTACCTAATATATTTATAATATTCGAGGATATGAGTTTCGCAAAGATGGTTTCATGGAGATGTCATTCGAAAATATGATGTCCCTCTTTCTGAATTCTATATATTGCATTTCGGAATTCTGCATGTATTTAAGACAGCATTCGTAATCTTTCTTTAAAAGGCAATTCTGGACTTTGCTATCTAAAGAATTACTTCTAGAAAAGTACTGTTCGAAGAAATCGAGGTAATTACTTTCTAGAAGATGCAATTATATTTTCGAGAACATGAAGCCACCAAATTCGAGATAATGCAGGCAAGATTTTTCGAGAATAGTATGGCTTACGGAATAACATCCTCTGCCAAGTTTTTTTATTTATTATATTTCACAGCACCTCAATAGATCAGGTGGATAGTATTTTTCTTCACGACGTAAGATGAAATAATCTAATAATTATCAACAAAATGGCAAAAATGCTCTTGGTCATTATTTACCACTAGTGCACTGCTTTCTTGCAACAACTAACCCATTCACACAACAAGCAAACACTTTTTCTCTGATGGTCAAAGCCAAACATAAAGTTCCAGGTTTAGTAGGCTGGCTGTTGGAATGTTTTAGGATTACACTAGCTTCTTGGCCTCAAAGAAGGACTTGAGATGTCTCATCTGCCAGGCGCCCATGACGACGAGGATGCAGGTCTGGCCGAGGGACCACCACAGGACACGCTGGTTCGTGCTCTCGCTAGTCTGACGGAAGCGCTCCTCACGGTACTGGAAAGAAAATGCAAAGTTTTTAAAACTGATATTATATACATTAATGAGGCGATCCCCAAGGCCAGGTTTTATGGGCATTACTATGGGAACGAAGATTTAAAGATGAATGTTTAGAGGTAGCCTATTAAGCCTAACCAGGTTTTCTTGAGTGGACTTTCATTACAATTATCACAGCAATTAGCAAGACCATAGTCCACAAATTACATATATGTAATTTATGGACTATGAGCAAGACTGCTGAGAGGTCTCCTTACCCTTTGGTAGTTCTGTTCCTTTGTGATCTGCTCCACCTGGTCGAGCAGCTGCCTCACCCTCAGCTGCAGCTCGGACAGCTTCTCCTTCTGCGCGATGGACGCGTAGTCGATGGCGTGCTCGCCCACCTGGATGTCGAGGTGAACCCTCAGCTGGGTGCCGGAGAACCACTTGGTCGAGTTGGAGTAGAGGCAGATCACGTGCTCGCCGGGCGTGTGGGACGTGAAGGTCCACCTGCCCTCGGAGGAGTACACCTTGGACAGGATGATCTTGTCGTCGGGGTCGCGGATCTCGACGTGCATTCCGATGCCGGGCGAGGACGGGGCGAACCCGTTCGTCCTTGGGTCGTAGAGCTGCACCTTGTAGTTTCCGATGACCATGGTCTCGTCGGGGATCTCCTCGATGAAGCACTTTCGCTCCGTCTCCCCAATGTGGAAGTAGAGCGAGTTTGCGAGTGGGAGGCACACCAGCAGCACGACGGCCAGGCGGCTCAGCACGGTGGACGCCTGCATCGTGCTACGGAAGGACGGGGACGAGGGCAAAAGAGGGCACGACGGCGGACGACCACTTTCAGATCACTTTTCCGGACAGTAGGACACCGCTTTTCACTGAAATTCACTCTGATCTGCTGAGCGGTTTCTCTCGCGGCTTGCTTGTCAATGCTTGGTTGGCTTGGCTTCAGCTGCTGAGCTATTCTTCTGCTGCTGTCAAATGATGAGGTGGAACAAAAGTCAAAAGGGGGAAATAGGAAACAATGGGACAAGAAGTGAATAAATAGGGATTTTCAATTATAGAAGCCTTAAAAATGGATGAATTTTTCCTTTCAGCCACAATAATAATATAGTTGACTTGATGCTTTGATCGTCTTTTTTAATAATTGCAATTTATATTTTTACTTCACCTCGTTTTGACTTTGTTTCTGTGACGTCACTCAGGCGAAACTCAGCAATCGTGGAACCTTTCGAAACAAAACACACTCAGCAGATCACGATAGACACGATTCACAAATATTAATAAAATAATAAGGAGAAGCACCAAAATACTCGTGGTTGTCAAGAGTTCCCTAGGCCTCATCCTCGGACCAGCTTGATCGACGATGGACGCTCTCCTCATCGGCGTGCTCGTCGCCGTCCTCGCGGTCGCACTCACCGCGCTGCTGTTCCTCAAGAAGAAGCAGGAGAAGCCCAAGGCGAGACCGAGGCCCGTCCAGCAGCCAGCGCAGCAGGCGCCCGCACCGGGCGGAAGACGCGCAGCGCGCATGAGGAGACCGCAGCAGCGACAGGATGCCGCCGCGGAAGAGGAGGACGAAGCTGCGGCCGCCGCCCAGGAAGAGCTGGACGAACTCGAGGAGTCCGGAGTGCGCGTACCCGACGGAAAGATCGGCAAGAAGAAGCTCGAGAAGCTCCAGATGAAGGCTGAGAAGAAGAAGGCGAGGGAGGCGGAGGAAGAGGAGCGCAGGGAGGAGCGTAGGCGGCGGGAGGAGCGGGAAGAGGCGGACAAGGTGCAGAGGCAGAAGGACGAGGAAGCGGAGCGGAGGGAGCAGGAAGAGGAGCAACGGCGCAAGGAGGAGAAGGAGCGCAAGGAGCACGAAGAGTACCTCAAACTCAAGGCCGCTTTTGAAGTCCAGGAGGAGGGATTCGACGAGGAGGATCAAGAGGGCGGCGAGGAGAACAAGCTGAAGCAGTTCATCGACTACATCAAGGCCACCAAGGTGGTCTTGCTCGAAGACCTCGCCGCGCACTTCAAGATGAAGACTCAGGAGGCGATCGACCGCGTGACGCAGATGCAGGAGGACGGACTGCTCACCGGGGTGGTGGACGACAGGGGAAAGTTCATCTACGTCAGTCAGAAGGAGTTGGACGAGGTGGCAAAGTTCATCCGGCAGAGGGGGAGGGTGTCCATTGCAGAGTTGGCGGAGAGCAGTAACAAGTTGATTAATCTGCAGCCAGAGGCAACGAATGCCTAAAGATCATGTATATTAAACATGGTAATATTAATATGCTGTGATGTTGGATTTCATGCTGAATAAGAATGTATAAAAGAACTGTTAAAATTTTCGTTTCTTTTTTACCGCCCTTTTAAAATGTTGAACGATAGTTTTTTAAGATCGCACCCGGACAAAGAGGATTTTTTTTTACTTAAAAAGCAGCCTAGAAATTGCTCTTTTTGCTCGTTTTTTTAATCGGTGGCATATAATAACGGCTTAAAGAGGCTATCTAGCATAACACTAAAGCACGTGTGTTGCGCACTTTAAAGCAATGTTGTAGATTTAAGGGATTATTTTGTAGGCTATTTAGGAAAGTAAGGGGATTCAAACCCAAGACTTCTTTTACTGGAGTCAATCGACTGGCGACCGCCGAACGCTTGGATTAAAGAAAATATTTTCGGGGCAAGTGCCGTTCGTGGTCCGCTTTTTCAGAATTTTAATCTCTTGATACATAGTTCATGCCATTCATTGCCTCTTAAATAAGCCAATTTTGACATATCTATCTAAAAATATAAATGTCCTGAGGGTCTGTCAAAAATAGATCAATAGGCATCATTGAGGTGCTGATCCAAGGCCCTAATACAATAGAGGAATTAAAAACCTATAATATATAATCTCAGTATCGGACGGACTGTTGTACGCATGATTCCATCTCCCGGCTCAAGTCAAATTCTACACCAAAAATATATATTTTGAAAAACATTCCAGGTTAGGTCCCTTTATAATTTTTATTTCTTTTTCTCAACTTTTGTCACTTATTTCTTCAGTCTTGCTTATTTGCAAGTATTAGTGTCAAAGCATGTATAGGCCACATATATCATATCTATATAAAGTACAAACATGTCCTGTGGAAAAATTCTGCTTTGCAAAAATATCTTCAATTATAAATTTTACTAGAGAATTTCAGTTTGATTCTCGTTTCAACTTCTACTACAATATTTCTCCAGTTTATGCGACGACAATGGAATTGGGCAAATGATTTAATATAAAATGATGATCTATATAATGCTATTATACAACATGCTGGCACTCGGGGGCTGGTTCAGCTGACCGCTTCGCTCACTTCCTTGACCGCGTCACCCGCTTGACCGGACTCGCCTTCTTCACGGGGGAAGCCTTCTTCTTGGCAGCGGCGGCAGTCTTTGTACTAGAATAAAACACACGGTTAGATATACATTACAAAAATGGTAAATGTAAAGTCCTATTACCTCTTCTTGGGAGAGGCAGCCTTAGCAGCCGCTTTCCGTCCTCCTCTCTTGGGTGCTGGTGATGTGGCCTTTTTGGGGGAGGCAGCGGCCGCGGCCTTCTTTCCTCTGGTAGCCTTTGGCGTCTTCTCAGTCTTCTTCGGCGAAGCAGCGGCCTTCTTGCTTCGCGTGGCCTTGGGGGTCTTCTTGGGAGTTGCCTTGGCAGCAACGGCCTTCTTTCCTCGGGTAGCCTTGGGAGTCTTCTCCACTACGGGCTCAGGTACTTCTTCGGCAGCCTTCTTTCCTCTCGTTGCCTTGGGAGCAGCCTTGGCCTTCTTGGCTGGGCTAGCTTCCTTAACAGGGCTGGGAGCAGCAGCACGCTTACCACGGGTGGCCTTAGGAGCCGGGGGAGTGGCAGCCTTGGCAGAGGACTTGGCAGCCTTCCTTCCTCGAGTTGCCTTCGGGGTGGCGGCCTTCTTCGGAGATGGAGCAGCAGCGGCCTTTCCGCGGCGACCTCTGGTCGGAGCTTCAACCACGGGCTCCTCAACCTTTGCCTTCTTAGCCGGCGACTCGTCAACGGCCTTGCCTCTTGCTCTCTTCTTGGCGGGAGTAGGCGTTGCCTTGACTGGGCTGGCCACGACCTTGCGACCACGAGTAGCCTTCACCATCTTCTTCTCAGGAGTGGGCTCAGTCTGTGTGGCAGCCTTCTTGCCACGAGTTGCCTTGGGAGTCTTCACTTTGGCGGGAGATTTGGCCGCGGGGGCACCGCGGCGTGTCCTCGACACTTTAGGAGTGGGTGTCTTGACAGGAGAGGTGGCAACATTCTTCTTTCCGTGATTGGCTTTTGGTGTCGCAGCCTTAACGGGAGAGGCAGCAGCAGGAGCCTTGCGTCCACGGGTAGCCTTGGGAGTGACTGCCTTTACAGGAGACTTTGCTGCAGCCTTACGTCCACGAGTAACCTTGGGTGTCTTCTTCTTGATCGGGCTCTGTGCTACTGCCTTGACCGGGCTCTTTGCCGCTGCCTTGCGTCCCCTGGTGGTTTTAGGAGTGGCAACCTTAGCCTTCTTGGCCGGAGAGACCTCAGCTTCTGCAGGGGCAGTCCTCTTGACGGAGGATGATTTAGCTGGGGCTGCAACCTTTGCTCCACGAGTTGCCCTCTTAGCAGGAGTTGCAGCCTTCTTGGGAGATGCCTTCGGAGTGGCGACCTTTGCTGGAGATAATTCTGCTTTAGGAGTGGCGGCCTTTGCCGGTGTCTTTGCCTTAGCCGGTGTCTTTGCCTTGGCGGGTGTCTTTGCCTTTGCAGGTGTCTTTGCCTTGGCGGGTCTCTTTGCCTTTGCAGGTGTCTTTGCCTTGGCGGGTGTCTTCGCCTTGGGAGTGACCACCTTTGCTGGAGATTCTGCTTTAGGAGTGGCAACCTTAGCAGGAGTCTTTGCCTTTGCCGGAGTCTTTGCCTTTGCCTGGGTGGCCTTTGCTGGAGTCTTTTCCTTTTCCGGGGTGGCCTTTGCTGGAGTCTTGGCCTTTGCAGGGCCCTTCCTAACCGACTTGGGCCTGGCAACAACCGTAGGAGTTTTCTTGGGGGTAACCTTCTTGGCGGACTTGGGGGTCTTAGCAGGAGTAGCCCTAGGCGTCTCAGCCTTTGCAGGAGTTGCTGCCTTGGGAGTTTTGAACAGAGACTTCATAGGCGTGGCTTCTGGGCTCTTTGCAGGCGTCTTTGGAGCCGACTTAGGGGTCTTGGCCTTCTTAGCAGACTTTGGTGTCTTTTTGGCAGACTTGGGTGTTTTGGCAGGTGTTTTCTTGACCTTCTTGGCCGATGACTTTGGCGTCTTCTTTGGGGTCTTTGCCGCCTTCTTGGGAGTCTTGAAGAGCGCCTTCATGGGAGTTGCCTCGGGACTCTTGGCAGCCATCCTTCCTGCACGGTTGGCTGGTGTCTTCCTTGCCGACATGGGAGACACAAAGGTTTCCAGAGGAATGTTGGGTGTCGCCACGGAAGAGAAGTCAAAGGTGGTCCGCTCGAGGTCGCCCGGGGTAGAGGGCACACTAGGAGTCTTCCTCAGAGAAGTGGGAGTCTTGGGAGTCTTCTTAGCGGATTTCGGGGTCTTCTTGACAGCGGATTTGGGCGTGGCCTTCTTGCTGGTCCTGGGAGTGGCAGCAACCTTCCTCGCTGCCGGGGTCTTGAACGGCGTGCTGTTCACCCTTGCTGCCGCCCTCTTTGCCGCAGGAGTCTTGAGCATGTCAGCGACTCCCTCCAGGTTGATGTCCTTTCCTCGCTTGGAAGACTTCGCGGGTGCCTTCTTGAAGGGTGTCTTGCGTCCCTTGCGGGCGAGCACGGCGACCGGCTTGGCGGCCTTCTTCTTGATCACGATGCTCTCGGGGGAGAGGGCGTGGCCAGAGGAGCGCTTCGATGCCTTGGGCTGAAAGAAAAAACGAGAAAAAAATGTCACCCAATTCTTGCATCGGAAATATTGATGATACCTTGTAAATTATTTTATTGTTACTGTGTTAGGAAATTCTCAATATGTTTCCTTAAATAACGACTTAAACGAGCATTGTTCAAAATAGTTTATAGCAGTAGTTTATAGACAAATATGCAATTCTTCAGATTATCGAATAATTATTTGCTACATAAGAAATAAAATGCTTACCGATTTCGCCGACTTGATGTTCGCGTTCCGCTTCTGCAGCTTTGCCTTCATGATGACCTTCTCAGCCTGAGTGACCTTCAGAGCCTTGCCGGCAGTGGCTGCCGGGGTCTTGCTGGCAATATCGGACCACAGCTTCTTGCGCACGGACTTCTTGGGCGTCTTAGCGGGTGCTTTCAGCTTGGGAGTGGCAGCAGCAGAAGGCTTGGCAGCAGATTTCTTCACGGACTTCTTCACAGACTTCTTCACAGACTTGGCAGGAGTCTTAGCTGGAGTCTTTGTCTTAGCTGGAGTCTTAGCCTTGGCTGGAGTCTTAGCCTTGGCGGGGGTCTTAGCCTTAACAGGACTCGCTGTTTTAGGTGTAATAACCTTAGCAGGCGAAGACCTGGTGGCCCTAGCAGGTGTTGCCTCCTTGGCAGGAGTCTTAGCCTTCGGTGTAGCAGTTTTTGAAGGAGTCTTTGACTTAGCAGGTGTCTTTGCCTTAGGAGTCGCAACCTTAGCCGGGGTCTTTGCCTTAGGAGTGGCAGCCTTGGCAGAGGTGTTAGCCTTAGGAGTAGCAACCTTTGCTGGGGTCTTAGCCTGAGGAGTAGCAACCTTTGCTGGGGTCTTGGCCTTTGGAGTAGCAGCCTTTGCCTTTGCCGGAGTCTTCCTGAGGGACTTTGGAGTTGCAACCACCTTAGGAGTCTTCTTGGGCGTCGCCTTCTTGGCAGATTTAGCCGGAGTCTGGAACAACTGTTTGATTGGCGTTGCCTCAGGGCTCTTAATCTCGTCGCCACTGGTTCGAGTAGCTTTCTTTGCAACGGGAGTCTTCTTCGGGGTTGCCTTCTTAACGCTCTTTGGCGTAGCTTTCTTGGCGCTCTTGACAGCCGGGCTCTGGAAGAGAGCCTTCATTGGGGTAGGTTCGGGACTCTTAGGGGCAGGCTTGCTTTTGGGAGTCTTTTCAGCGGCCACCTTCTTGGCACTCTTAGCTGGGGTCTGGAAGAGACTCTTCATGGGTGTTGCCTCGGGGCTTCTCATAGACCTCCTGGTCAGAGCTGCCTTAGGCGTAGCCTTCTTGACGGAAGCTGCCTTCGGTGTAGCCTTCTTGGCAGAGGCAACCTTTGGCGTGGCCTTCTTGACAGCCTTTGGAGTCTTCTTAGCACTCTTCGGCGTGGCTGGCTTGACAGGTGTAGCCTTCTTAGCAAGGGCAGCTGGGAGAGACCGACGAGACATAGCTGACGCCTTTGCTGGGGACTTGCGAAGACTCTTAGGAGTAGCAAGCACACGTGCAGCCTTGGCAGGACTCTTCCTGGGGGACGTCTTAGGAGAGGCTGCCTTAGGGGTAGCTGGCTTGGGCGTAGCTGCCTTGGGCGTTGCTGCCTTGGGAGTAGCTGCCTTGGGCGTTGCTGCTTTGGGAGTGGCAACTTTCTTGGGTGTGGCAGCCTTGGGAGTAGCCGGCTTGGGAGGAGCCGGCTTGGGAGTAACCACCTTTTTCGGGGTTGCTACCTTGGGAGTAGCCGCCTTAGGAGTCTTCGCGGGCGACTTTGCCGGAGTTTTCTTGGGTGTAGCTGCCTTGACGGGTGTCTTCTTGGCAGGCGTCTTCTTCTTCTCCACCTTGCTCCTCTTGGGAGTCGAGGCCGGCGACGAGGACGCCCTGCGCTTAGATCCCGCCTTGGGAGTGGGCATCTGGGGTGAAGGCATTCCCCTGGGCGAGGACCTGTACCCGGAGGATTCCTTGACGAGCGGCGTGTCGTTGCTGGACCTGACGAGCACGCCCTTGGTCTGCTGCGCCATGTCCTCGACCCTCTTCTTCATGTTCTTCTTGAGGAGGGACGTGGGCGTGGCGGCCTTTGCGACAGCCCTGACGGGAGTGCCATTAGCCTTGGGAGAAGCGCCTTTTCGCACCGGGGACGAGGGCGGCATGGTCTTGTCGATGTACTCGGGTGAGACGTACGGGCCAAAGGACACACGCTTGCGGGGTGATCCGGGGGAGGTGTGGTCTGAAAAATGGACATTAAGATTAACAATGATCGGCATTTAAAAGTTAGTTCATTTTTACAAAAGTTAGTTGTCCAAATTTTGCAATAACTAGTTGTCCTAGTTGTCACAAATCTACGGTTTTTTTTCATTTTCAGTAACTACTTAGTTACAGTACAAGTCACTTTAGTTAGTAAAACTATACACGTGACCTTTGAGTATATAGCCTGAGCCTCAGGCTGTATACTCAAAGACGTGACTATCAAATGTTATCATATATATAGTATGATTGCACTGCTGACTTTCAAGAGCTTATTCAGTAACAAAAAAGTAACTTTGAAAATTATAATAGCATGTGACAGTTAATGAAAATTTCAAATTAACTACAAGTCGTTACAACACTAGTTACAACAAATTGCACGCTGTTGAAGATATACAAACATGAACATGATAATCTTACTGCATCAATGTTAATATTATTAATCATGTCTTACTTTTCTTACTTGGCGATGCCTTGGGCTGCTTCCTTCCCGCCGACCCGGGCGTGGCAACCTTATTCTTGGGGCTGAGGATCCTGAACTTGTCCTCCTTGCCCTTGGACGGCGTCTTGCCCTTGGGGCTCTTGGGCGTGAGCGGAGCCTTGGTGCCCTTCTTTGGCCCCTTTGTGTCCCTGTCCTGGTCGAGGTACTCCCACCTGAAGGACCTGTCGCCCAGCGTGAAGACGTCTCCGTGCGCGAGGTCGACCCTCTCCTGCGTGGGCATCGGCTTGCCGTTGAGGAGCGTGTTGGCGGCTGCTGAGAGCGCGCACAGCTGCACGGCGTGCGTGTCCGCGTGGATGACGCAGTGCTCCCTGCTCACGGTGGGCAGCTGGACGCGGATGTCGCACCACTCTCCCCTGCCCAGCAGACACGAGTCCTCCACCAGCGGGAACACGGAGCCGTCCTTGCCGTTGCGCTTGATCACAACGATGGAGCCGTGGTAAGGCTTCACAGAAGACGACGACATGATGACGATACTTACTCTTCTTTCTTAATGACCTAATTAACCGCACTTAAGCGACTCGGCATCGCTTTTAATGTTCCTTAGCCGAGCACTGCCCTCGAAAATGAGGGGATCTCTCTCGGACAATAATGAGCGCTGAGTGAGGATTGAAGCTTCTTTTCTCTCTTTTTCTCCTCGAGACGCCGCCGCCAATTTGAAACCGAGGGCAGACGGGGCAGGCGAGGCTGCCTTAACGGGGGCAAGGAAGTAGGCCGCATTAAAACATAAATTGCCCATCTTAAGCTCATGTAAAACTAAAAAGTAACACATAAAATCCCTTAATTAGCATTTATTACTTAAATTTATTTGAAATTTATTGAATAAACAGCCTTCATTACACAATATCAACATTTGCGCGTAGGAATCCTTTTCGTTCCGTCTTTTCGCTGCTTCTTTTTTTCCGGCGCGCGATTTTTGATGCAGTCGACGGTTGCGTTTGAAATTTCACCAAGCACAGTGGGTTCATCCGTTTGGGAGAATATATTCAATAAAAATTGATCAAAATATCGACCTTAGATACTAGCATCACATCAAAGAAATGATTACAATTTTTCTTCACATTAAACTAAACGGAAGTTTTACTGCTTAACTGAATCCACTGTGCGTTACTTCAACCGCTTTTTTCCGTCTCCAAACCTCGCTGTCGATTTGAAACGAAAGCGAAAACTTTCCTCCTCCATCTCCGTTCTCCGACCAAACACTGAGCAAGTGCATCATCGCCATTTGGAACTCTTCTGCCTCTCAACCCCAAGATGTCTGGCCGTCCGACCCGCCGCAGGTCCGTCATGCCGGCGCCCACTGCTGCGCCCGTCGCCCCCAAGGGCAGGGTGGGCAGGGTGGGCAGGCCCAGCAAGGCCGCCACCAAGGCCGTCCCCAAGACCGCCGCCGCTGACTCGTCGGACGCTTTCGTGTCCTCGTCCAGCTTCAACTTTGAGATGCCCATGTCGCCAAAGGGACCCATGACCAGGTGAGGCTTCATGATGCAAAAAAAATACTTTTTCATGCAAGTGATCCTAATTATTTTTTATATAATATGTTGCCTTTGTTTTCAGGGCTCGCCGTTCCTCGATCTACGTCGGCGGCGCCACCAACCGCAGGGCCACAGCCGCAACCAGCAGGACAATGCCGGTCGTCAAAGAGGAAAAAGTAATTGTGGACTTTGGTTACTAATTTTTACACACCCTTTATATTCATATCATCACGTCTTACAGAAGCCTTCTGCTCCCCGCGGACGCCCCCGCATCGCCGTGGCACCCGCAGTCGCCGCAGCGAAGGCCTCCGTCACCGTGCTGGCCAAGACGCCCTCGCCCGCCAGACTGTCCACCAAGCGCGCCGCCTCCGTGCGCAAGAGCACCAGAAAGACCGCGACCAAGGCCAAGAAGACCATCAGCACGCCCACCGCATTGGCCCAGGTCGAGGAGACCTTCCCTCAGCTGCGCCTCACACCGTCCCCGCTCCGCAACCCAGCCGTCGACCCCAAGATCATGTCCGACGTCAAGATCGTCCTCAACAGACTCGACGGCAGTCCGATCAAGCGCACTGCTCAGAACGACGCAGCCGCCGTCAGGGAAGCCCTCGAGTCCGTCGCGGACAGCCCCAAGAGGGTCGACATTGTCGTCGAGGAGATGATCAAGAAGGCCACGTCCGCCTCGCCAAGGAAGGTGTCGGCGTCCGGTTCCAGCCCAATGCCGGGCACCATGAGGGGCACCAGGTCCACCAAGAAGGTGGTGCCCGTCGTCCCCGCCACTCGCAAGGTCTTCGCCCCTGCCACAAAGAAGTCGTCTCCCAAGTCGATGGCGCGCCCAACCGGCTTCCCCGGCACCCCGCAGATGGCCGACCCGATCTCGCTCCTGCGTGGCAACCTCAAGAACAAGGTGAAGGCCGAGATGGAAGAGAAGGTGGCCAAGATGCCCGCCACGTCGCCGTACCAGCTGACGGAGGAGGAGAACAGCGACGAGGAGGGATCGCCCAGGTACACATTCACCAGGATCAGCGATAGGCCGCCGCGCAGTGCCAAGGCCGCCGTCAAGTTCATGACCACCGGTACGCCCGGCCACGCGCCGGCCAAGGCGAGGAGGATCCTCGGCGCAGTCAGCAGCAACACGCCCAAGAGGAAGCTGAACATGAACGCGGAGGAGGAGGAAGAGACTGAGGAGACCGTCGCGTCTCTGTCGCCGGCAAAGACTCCCAAGATCGACGCGTCTCTCAACAACGGCGGCGAGAACAGCGCCCCCACGTCGCCCACCATGATGCAGCCACAGCTCGTCACCGGTGACCTGGCCAAGGCCTGTATCATCATGTAAATAAGAATTATCACTCAAGTCGTTTCAGTGAAGAGAGAATTTAACTTCATACAGTATATAGCGTTAAAATATTCAATATGAGAGAACGAGAATCTATCGAGAAATGAAAGTACCTGAGGAAGACACAAAGAAGAGGACGGAATATTTCCTTGTACATAGAGAGAATATCAAATGGGATTAAGAAACATGCTTGCAGGTATTATTGATATAAAATTAGTTCGTTAGAATGAGAATGATTTGCTTACGTCAAAAAATCTATGGGAGTGGATTTCATAAGTTAGAATAAAATTAAGTCATTCAAATCCTTTTCAAAGTTTTATTTGTTCCGTTTGTTCAATTTGATATATAGATATTAAGAAAAACACTTAAAATATGTTTATATAGAATATTTAGACATGGATATATTTTTCGATACATATGCAATAGTTGCTGATTTATCTTTAAAGAATCTGGCCAACGGATATCTTTGATACGACCGAAGGTTATGTCATCATTTCACTCAATAATTATTTTTCCCAAAAGTAATCAATTTGAAAGATCGCAGAAAACATTTTACACATTGCACACTGGGGTTGATTCCAAAAAAAAACATTCCTTTCGACGATTGTACATGGTCATTGTGGCATTGATTCGAAAACATTGTAATAATTAGCTAATCATAGTTGTCTTTACATCCATTTAGACCTTGGCAGAGGCCTTCACCTCGTAGTCTGGTTGGACCGGGGACGCCTGATTGTTGTCCCCGCCGCTGTCTTCCTCCCCGCTGTTGCTCGTCTCCTGTTGCCTCGGGTCATTGTCTTCATTCGGGGCGGCAATCGGATCTTCAAGGGGTTCTTCCAAAAACTAAAAGTTGACAATATCGGTGATTAACAGGATTATTGTTAATAATAGCTGCACGACTTACGTCTGACGGGTTAATCTTCCCAGTGAGCTGGAATGCCAGCATGGACGGGTCAATGCCGAGCAGGGCCCCGGCCTGCTTTACCGTGATTCTTCCCGCTCGCAGCTGCTCGAAGATGGCCTCATGGTCGGATATGATGTCGCTCAGCCCGGGTTCCACCTTCAGTCCGGCGGTAAGGCTGAGGTACGGGTTGTGAGCAGCAGCAGAGGCGGCGGCGGCGGTTGTTGTCACCGCGGGTGCAGTGGAGCTGCTGCTTCCTGAAGAGGTGGTGCGTCCAGAAAGGTTCCAAGAGTGCTTCAGGTAGCCAAACGTCTCCCTGTAGCGGCCGTAGAGAGTTCCATAGGAAACACCCAGAAGTTCTGCGGCTCCCTTCATATCAACTTCTTTATTCCGTACCGCCTAGGATGATAACATAATGAACATCTTATATCCTGATATATTATCTAACATTCTCTTCAATTACCTGCATGATAACTTTGACATAGTACTCCTCCCAGAACTGCTGCCTTGTTCCCGCGCTAAGGTAGTCTCCCATCTTGACAATCCCGAGCGTGTCAATTCGATCCGGAGTTAGCGGCCCACCCGGTGTCGGTCCACTAAGGGCATGGTCAAGATACATGGCCGCAGCAAAATCAGCCTCTGCCAGTGCCGTAGCGGTTGCGCTGGCCATGCCTGGCGCGGACGTAGAGACTCTGGGTGCTTTGACGGCGGACGGAGTGCTGCTACTACTGTTGCTATTGTTGTTGCTAGTGTGCTGCTTGGTCACTGTCGTGAAACAAGGGTCTGGTGTTTCTCCCGGAGAGTCAAGTAGCCTGGGTCGACCACGTTTGCGCTTCACTTCTCCGGTACCGGAAGTGGATGGCTTGCTGCTCATATCCATACCCTTGGCATAGCCCGGCGTCTTGCTCTGATAACTCTTTCCATTGCTTGTAGGCGTCAATGACAGCGGCGAAACCTGCTCCAGCGATGCCAGGCTATCCGGTGTGGGCGATGCCTCCACCTCAGCCAACCCCTTGACCTTGAGGTTCTCCGCGGTCCTCAGCAACGACGGCAGCTGCGTCTGCGCAATGTTAACCTCGCCCTTGTACATGAACTCGACGATGGCCTCGGCATCCTCGAACGGGGTGTCCTTCAAGATGACGATCTGCTTGGGCTGGTCGAACGAGGTGAAGAGCGTTTCGAAGTAGGCGCTGCAGGCGGACAGCACGACCTTGTGCGCGCGCAGGGTTCGTCCCTCAGCCGCGAGCAGGACGTCGGTGAAGGCGTCTGAGCTGAGCAGGCGGGAGAAGTTGCAGAGCAGGTTGGACTGATGGTTGTTCCAGCGGAGGCAGTATTGCTGGGACTTGGTCGCGCCCACTGATGGGGACATCATCTGAAACAAATAACTTGTTAAGTTCATATTACAAAATTTATATGTGAACAAAAATATTTTGGCTCTACAGGTGCGAAAATATTTTCAACGCGCACACCATCGATTTTTGATCCAAAACTGTTGGGAAAATATTTTTAGATTTTATAAAATATAAAATATGTGTGTTGAGAAGAGGAGAACGAGAACGAGAATTTAATGCATTTTCAGCAAAGCGACAGCAAAAAATACGATATGATGAACTTATTTTTTTTCTCTCTATCTCCTTCATGTACACAGTATTAAAAACTTTATTAAATTTGCTTCGAGATATAAAAGCATTAGAGTTTTTTTTCTCGAGAGTTGTTAGCAATTTATAACACAGGGGCCGGAGCAACATTAATAATTTAAGACATTAATTAAAATTAAAGCCTTTAAATAACGGATGTTGTCGTTTGATACCTCCTCCTCTTCTTCCTCTATTTCCTCCTCTTCCTCCTCCTCTTCCAGCATTTCCATGTCCAAATCCTGCTCCTGCTGCATCTGCTGCTGCCTCGCCTGCGCCGCCCTCGCCCTGCTCTGCCTCTTCTTCTCCATATGCATCCTGGTTGCAAGATGCTCCTCAATCCTGGTCCGCTTCTGCCACTTGATGATGGTCTGGCAGTGCACGCACATGAGCAGCGAGCCGCCCACCACGGTCAGGTCGGTGGGGAACTCGGACACGATGTCGTCGAGGCTGCGACCCTTCCGACCCATTATCTTCTAATACTACTACACTGACGATGATACGTTTAAAGGGACTCTTCAACTGATAAAAGCCGGCAGCAACGTGGACAAGCGTTGTGTGTTTCAGAAGAATTAAGCAAAAAAAGTGTGTATATCTCGCTCGCTAACAGAGTCAAAAATTATGTATGTGTTAAATTTATTAAAAGGGAGAAAAGTCAAATATGCACATTTTGTGTGCGTTCGTCGGACGGTTTTTACGGCACTACTACTGTATGCACGGTCCCTTTAATTTTTCTTTCTCTCTCTCAAACTTGATATATATTTGAGCAATTTTTCACATTGCCTTTTTCTTTCTCTATGTGAATGAGTTCAACTCACAAAGCGGACAAAAAACGAACAAACTAATATCAGAGCAACATTTAGAGAGAGAAAATATTTTACCGAAAAATACTAAATGAAAAATACAATTTTGCTCTCGCGGCAACTGAGGAGATAGAATATCATATGAGAGCGCGCGGTAAAAGGGGACTTTTATGATTTAAAATATTGTGTGTTTTTCAGGGGAAAAAGACCTACTGTATAAATATATATTGTGTGTGCTGAGAAAAAATGTATAATGAAAAAGGGGAGAAGACAAGAAATATAGAGTGTAGGAAAATATCGATTTTTAATCCACTTTTTAAAAAGCCGACAGTCACTGCGTCGTCGACAGGCTTGTATGCATGTGTGTGTCTAATATATTATATTGGGGAAGGGACAGCGAAAAAAGGTATTGTTGGGACATAAAATTGGACACGGGCTTTCGAAAATGAAAATTAGGCCGTTTACGTACTTACTTTGGGATTTTATGTCCGTATTCTTCTAGGTCCAAAATCGGAGGAGGGGAAAACCCTTTATGCTGTGTGCACCTCACTTACATTCACTGCGCGGTCTGCACACCGCAAAACGATTGGTTCAATATTTAATAACGTGTAAAACAAAAGGGGCTTTAAACCCGTTCTTGTAGTATATAATAATGTGTTGTTTGCGTTATATTGTGTGTTTGCGGCGCATGTAATGAAGAAAGACTGAGAGCTGCAAGGGAAAATATTTTTCGAAACGGCGCGCCTCCCTCCTCCGAACTACAACAGCCTCCGAAAACCTCCTTCTTCTCCTCCGCCGTCAAAAATATACATCTAACAAAAAAGGTCTCGATAAAAAATGTACTAAAAACTCGTTCAGAGCTCTCTCTCTCTCCAAGCTGGAGTTTTTACATATTATTTTTCATCATCATCAGGCTGAGATGCATTTTTGCCTACCACGAAAAAAGGGGCATAAAGGCTTGTTCAACTTGGCTTGACTCGACGACGACGGCGACGAGTGCGCGGCGCACGGAGGAGATGCAACAAAAAATAAGTTGCTTCCTCGAACAAGAACTTATTATTATTATAATGTATGTGGAAAGAGGAGACGGACAAAAGCAAGCTTACCGTGCGTCGTCGTTTGGAGAATAATTGTAATAATGGTTCCTTATGGAAGTAGTCTCTCGCTTGGCCTTCTACATGGACTAACTTCTCCGATATAATATTATAAGAGAAAGAGGGGGAAGAAGAAGAGGAAAGAGGAGTATATCTTTCTTAAGCTTTCTTGAACATACATACAGCAAGTTTCCCTTTTTCCCCTTGTGTTTTTTCCTTCTATTTTTTTTCCTTTTTTGCGGGCGAGCGTTTTTGAGTTGGTCCCTTCCGAAAAAAGAGCTTCTTCATGCGCCTACATGAAGAAGAAGAAGCTCTAGAGACTGTTTCAGAAAAAAAGAAAAATATCCATCCATCCCTTCTTCTACATTTTTTCTATATTTTTAGTTCTCTTTATAGGAGCACATAGAGCGTGCGCGCAAGACATAATCTTGCACATACAGCCGGCTTGATATGGTGTGTAATATAATATTATACATACATGGAGATTGAAGCTGGAAGTGGCATTTTCGGGAGGATATTAATAATGTTTATATAATGAAAAGGTAGAACAAGAACTTTACATTTTAATGTACGAATTTTAGTCAGAAATAACTACTATTTACAAATATGTTGCTTATACATATGGCTTTTCTTAATGAATTAATTAAGAAACTAACATTTTGCTTCAGAATCATACAAGTTTTCTTTTCTAATTAAATACTTTGCTTCCCGTGTATAAAGCTGAAAAATATGCTATCTAATTTTTCTCCAAAAGTGCGTTCCTCTCCTTGCTTGTTCTCCTCCTCTTTTTCCTTTTTTTGCTTCAACCTCGTCCTCGTAAAAAAAGTCAAAAAAGAAGAAATATATTTTCGGAGAATCCGCTTCAGGCGGAAAAGCCCGGGTAGCAGCAGCAGCCAGCCAAACAGCCTGGCTCTCCTCCTCCTCCGCGCCAGCCTTAGCCAGGCCCAGCAGCCCAACTCAAATTCGGCAGAAAGCAAAAAAATTGAAAATATAAAAACTCTTTTTTCTTCTTTCTTGAAGAGCTGTTGTGTGTGTGTGTACTGAGATCGAGTGAGCGTCGACAAGGCAACGAAAACTACATGTTGTTACTTTTCTCGTTCCTCTCTTTCCCTCCAAAAAGGAGCACGGGAAATAAAAAATAAAAAGGGAAATAAAAGACGGAGAAGGGGCTTCGCCGGAGAAACATATTACATGCGTACATACACACACTGTATGTGTTTTTGTCTCTCCTTTCCTTTTTTACCCACACAGGTTCATACCGCTCTTTTTCTTCTTGTACACTGCTGGCTGTGTGATGAAATTACATTCCGTATTATTTAGGGCTATTTATCATGGCTATGGTGGCACGGCTCGCCGGTGAGGTACTACTACAGCCAGGCGACTAAGGCCGAGCACACCAAAATATAAGCAAAAAAATGTGACAAAGAAAATTTATTTTCGGAGGAGGATAAAGGAGAAAAAGAGGGAAGAAAGGAAGAAGAAGAAGAATATGAAAAAGTAGAAGCGGGTTTCTGCGTCGTATACGACTAATATTACTACTTGCTAGAGCACTGCTCTATGTGTATAATAGCTGCAAGCGATTGTCAAAAAAGCAAGATTGTGAAATATGTTTTGGAGCACAAAGACAATTTTGCTGTTTTTTGTCAACATTATTATCTCTTAATATTTTCCAACTTTTTTATATACGAAGATTTGTTTCATGTTATTTTCTACTGCCTTAAAAATGAACAAATTGAAAATATTACTCCGATAAAAGTTTGAATCAATAGTCAACTCTGTTAATATATACACAAGTATTTTTATCAATAATTTAGTTAAGGAAATGTTTTAAAGAAGATGAATCCTTTGTGGTTTTCCAAATATTTTATGAGAAAATGTCGATATATTACTTTGTGAAGTTAAATCTTAAAATATATAACTTCTCATAAATCTGGCTAAAAGTTAAAGAACACTAGCTATTCAATTATTCATGTAACAAGTGGCCTTCTAGCTTCTTTCTCTCTTTAAAGAACTGCAAACATCCTCCAAAAACAACGTTTTTAAGTTTTCATTAGATCTGAGAGGGGGAAAGCTATATATATTATCTGCTTTTTGAAATCGTTTCTTTTTTGCATAACATTTTCAGTTTCAGGAATTGTAAAGATCATAACAGGAATACTACTGTTCATTTAAGGAGGAAGAAGAAGAACAGCTTATTAGAAGAAAGATAGGTTGCGTGATTATGGACGGAAATCTTTCGAAAATATGTTACATACGAGAACTGAGAATACATATAATGGCAGCGTTGGACTGTTTATTAAGTAGAAAATAAGCTGAACTATTTAACAATATTAAACTATGTATCAGGAACTTTGTGTAATCATTTCTTTTGCACGTGTGAATAGATAGACAAATTTAAAAGCATAGAAGCATAGTAATACGAAAGTACGAAAGTAGAAAGACGCGGAACGCATTTTTAACATTATTTCCTTTAATGCCTCTATTACTTCATAGTATAACAAATGGTTCTATGTGCAGAAACATTTAATGAATTTTAAATATTATAATTTTTTTCTAAAAACAAAATAATGGAGAACTTCTGCTGGATTTTGTTCTCCTGAACATAATTTTAATCAAAACTCATTTCACTCAAGCAGCTTGATTTCACATAAATATTGACCTGGCATGTACAATAATCCTAATAAACGTGCGTGACCACGGGCATGCAAAAATACATGGCTATAATTTGGTAACATGCATGAGTACATTCTAAGGACTCTTTAGTACAGACACAGGAATAAGCTGGTCGATTTCTGCTGTATCCTTTTAACAATCTTCAATTAAGAAGTAAAAAGAGCATGCAATGTGGTTCATATGGGTCATTCTTTATTATGACCCTCTGTGCCATTGTGTTGAGATTATAGGGTTTGATGCAGCCACCACTGTGCCCTCTGATCGTTACCTGGCTGTAGAAATTGTGGACAATGTAAAGTCCCTCTCATGCAGTGTGTCTTATATTGTCACAGGATAACTATGGATAAGAGTGCGACTTGTCCAGCACTTATGTTTAATGATGAATTTAGTCAGTGCAGGTCTGGAAAACCCTCAGAGCTAAATACTCTGCTTAAGCGGACTGGAAGTCAGCCACCAAGACGTTTCCAGACATGTCAAAAGGCCTTTAAAGGCTCTAAAACACCAGATGGCCTTGATTTGGAGGGATTTCCCCTTCAAAACGCACGCCTCTTTTGGTTCCAAGAAAATTGGAGGTAGGCTGAGCCGACTCTTCTTAGTACTACAGTTCGGTCTCGACTCGACCGGAGCTTCAAATCTGACACATCTCGGGCAAAAACTGAGCAGCAAAGAAAACAAGAGCAGGGGAATCATCTAATGAGCTCAACCCGTAATACACAGAAAATAAACGAAAGGAGAACCTTGATGGTTCCCCTGACTGGAAGAGAAGCTGAGAGAACTGAAGGAAAACAGAAGGAGAGAGGTTTCGTTGCCTCTCTAACCTCTAACAGCCCGCCAAAGGAGGGAGAAGAGGGAAGCTTACGAGCCTCTCTAACCACTTTAAGCAAAAAAGCAGAAAAGAGATGTGGGAGAGCTTACAGCGGTGCTCTCCCTTTCCGGTTTCGTCAGCCAACCAAAGCGGACGCACAAAACGTGGACAAA
>LR138461.1:3893-14886 GCA_900659605.1 Tisbe holothuriae | reverse complement strand
TTTTTTAAAATTTGGTGGCTTCTCTCAAGAAACTACAGAGAAAGAAGATTTCTTGAAGGATTTCACAGCCGAATTTGTCAAAATTTGGTGGCTTCTCTCAAGAATCTTCAGAGAAAGAAGGAATTTTGAAGGATTTCACAGCTTAATTTGTCAATATTTGAGGACTTCTCTCACGAATCTTTAGAGAAAGTAGATTTATTGAAGGATTTCATGGCTGAATTTGTCAAAATTTGATGACTTCTCTCAAGAATCTTCAGAGAAAGAAGAATTTTTGAAGGATTTCTCAGCTGAATTTGTCAAAATTTGGTGGCTTCTTTTAAGAATCTTCAGAGAAAGAAGATTTTTTGAAGGATTTCACAGCCAAATTTGTCAAAACTTGGTGGCTTCTTTTAAGAATCTTTAGAGAAAGAAAAAAATTTGAATGATTTCCCAGCCAAATTTGTCCAAATTTGACGACATCTCTCAAGAATCTTCAGAGAAAGAAGAAATTTTGAAGGATTTCTCAGCTGAATTTGTCAAAATTTGGTGGCTTCTCTTAAGAATCTTCAGAGAAAGTAGATTTGTTGAAGGATTTCACAGCCAAATTTGTCAAAATTTGATGACTTCTCTCAAGAATCTTCAGAGAAAGAAGATTTTTTGAAGGATTTCATGGCTGAATTTGTCAAAATTTGGTGGCTTCTCTCAAGAATCTTTAGGTAAAGAAGAAGTTTTGAAGGATTTCATTGAAGTAAAGCAGAGGCAGGAGTTCTAATTTAGAACTGAGTGGTTCCCAGTCCTTGGAGAGAGAATCTTCAGAGAAAGTAGATTTTTTGAAGGATTTCACAGCCGAATTTGTCAAAATTTGATGACTTCTCTCAAGAATCTTTAGGTAAAGAAGAAGTTTTGAAGGATTTCATGGCTGAATTTGTCAAAATTGGCGGCTTCTCTCAAGATTCTTCAGAGAAAGAAAGATATTTGAAAAGTCAAAGTTAAAGTTGCTAATAGTCTTTTAATACTGTAGAATTCAAGTGAAGAACTGCTTAATCTCAAAAATATATTGTCATTAAATAGTTTATCTCAGAAAAGAAAAAAAGCATGGTCATGGAAGGGTTTTGAACCTGCAATCTCCATAACCACTGCCATCAGCTATAGCAAATGAGCTACCAGGAATTCACTGGCAGTAAGCAAATAAAAGCCCTATTTAAAGTCTGAAAGATCCTCAGGGACACATGGAGGATGCCTGGACCAATGACAGCAAGGATTGATATTTTGGATTATAGCTGTTAAATATTCTTCCTCCTTCCCTCTTCCCTCTACCCTCTTCCACCTTCCCTGGGCATCGAAAACTGGCAGAATAGGGCTTATATTTTAATCATGGCGTACTTTATGGAATGTGAACGAGTTTCTTCAAAATTAAGACCATTAATTAGTTCTCGTTTTACAATGTCTTAAATGACGTGGAGAGAGAGAGTTATGCTGATGATATTGGAAAGGGTCAGGAAAGCAAATCAAGCCTCCTTTTCAGACATCCTTTTCTGACGAGACGGACGTGATATGAATATGATTTTATGGACCAGCTTTCACGTCTTCATCCCTTTGGGGGAAAAAGTTTTTTCCCGACTTCCTCAAAAACCAATTACCATTAAAAACTGACTGGACAAAATGATCATAAAACACAGGAAAAGACGGAAGGAAGTTATGTCATGTAAAGAAGCGGAAATTTAATGGACTAATTAGAAAAGGAATGCAAAGGAAATTTTGTATTATATTAAAAGTCCGGTATATGTTGTAAGTTTAATGGCAAATGAGCACTACAAACATATAATTTACCGCGTAGGAAAGAAATGTCCCTTTTAACCCCAATTCTTACTTTCAGAGTCGTCTGGAAATCTCTCCTCGTCTTGTACTCCAAGGACGTCCTCTCCGACCTGATCACCGTGCACCACGGCCAGTCCCGGTGGCAGTACTGCACCCAGGTGTCGTCCATGCTCTTCGGGGAGGCGCTCTCGAGGCTGTTTATGAAGGCCACGCCAGAGTCGAGGAGGAGGAAGATGCAGAAAGAGGTCAATAATAATAAATATTGCATTTTTAGGTTATTACATACCGTATGTGGAGCAATGTACAAAACTAAGAATTAATGCTACCGTAAATGTAAAATCATAGATATTCTCTATTTCTATGTGTTAAATACTAATTCATTCCGGCCAGTAAGAGACGGTAAAATATTTCCGTATTCACGCAACCTTTCAATCTGCTTCCTCCATAGGCTTTTTCTTTCTACGGCCTTTCCCCCCAGATAATTTTTCTAACATCAAATTAATCGCCTTTTTAATACTTTTAATATCATTGTAGGCTGGCGCCATCTTCGACCTGGTGAAGCGCAACCTGATCGTGGACATTGACAAGACTGAGTGGCTCCGGGGCCCGACCAAGGAGCAGGCCAAGGAGAAGATCAGGAGGATCAAAGGGGAGTTTGTGGGGTCGGATCTCTACTTTAATCAAACCTTCCTGGAGGGGAGATACAAGGAGGTAACATGTTCAACCACTAACAACTACACCAACAACATATAAAAATATGTAACATTTTTTACATTACAAAACGTTACCGTACCAAACTACGAATACTGGCATGTTTAACGCTTCCATTACATTTTGAACCTGATTCAAGCACAATTTTCCCACTTAAAAGTAACAAATCTATTTTAGATTTCTGTGACCTCCGACTACTTCTCCAACGTGATCACGATGTTCACCCACTTCCGGTCCAACATCTACCACTTCCTGCACGTCGGCGTCGACCCCAGGCTGTACACGTGGAGTCTCATCGCCTTCCCCTTCACCGTAAATGCATTCCATCTGCAGCAGTTGAACAGCATCGGTAATGAAACTAAGAAAAATGTGTTGACGTGTTTAGCACATTATGAAAGATTTCACAATACTACAGACTAGCACAAAGCTTCAAATTCCCTATGAAAAGTCAATTACATATACATATGTATTACCATCATTTTATCCCTTAATAATGTTTCTTTCCAGTGATCCCGCAAGGCCTCCTCCAAGATGTTCACTTCACGCCGAACGTGCCTCAGTATCTGAACCTGGGATCTCTCGGGTTGACGCTGGCACATGAGACGCTGCACAGTCTCGACACCACGGGGAGGGACTTTAATGTGGAAGGAGTGCATCAGAGGTACGAAATGATTACATTAAATTTACTTAATATAGTAGACACATCTAATATTAAACGGAACTCTTTTTCAGATGGTGGGATGATCCATCAGAGCGCAGCTTCCAGAATGTTTCCTCCTGCTTTGTGGACCAATACCAGGGACATTTTAAGAGACCGCTCAGGATTGACGCAAGAAGCATTCTTGTAGAGGTATTTTAAATTGTACTTAACAATTGATGGAAAATGTATTTTGGAATGAATGAATGATCTCGAGAACTCGACTCAGAATTTAATAGCGAGAGAGTTGGAAAATGAAATTAGTTCTTTTTGTTGGAAGAATTTTCCCACTCTTCTTTCTCCCAGCGACGAAAGTACAACTCAACAGTTTAATAATTGATCATGAATTGACATAACATGGATTGCATGTCGTGATGTTACCCTTGGAATAGCTGTTTAATGAAGATTCAATGATTAAAGTCATCATGGTCTGATTGCTTTTGAGATGACCCGTTTAAATATGCAATGCGCTTGCCACTTCTGTAACCTTATCAACAATTTATGTGGAAGGATGGCAGCCTTTTCCACATGTAGTTTTAAATTCCCTTTGAAAGTACACTGCACCGCAAACGACTACAAAACCACAAACATGCGACCATAGGCCTTAAGCCTTGTTCCTGCCGAATCATTTAAGATATTGGTTCCTTTTGCCGATGATCGAGTCATTAGAATCAATTGTTAATTTTGAAAGAATACTAACTCTTGTTTTCAAAGGTCGACGGCGCGTACACCCTGAACGAGAATGTGTGTGACGTGGACGGCCTTCACGTGACTTCGGACGCCTTCCTCAGCCTCCCCCACGCGCCAAAGGACCTCGTGCACCTGCCCAACAACCCGTACACCCCGGAGCAACTTTTCTTTATTAACGCTGCACAGGTACGTCTTTAAACTTTATTCGTGCTATCAATGTAATTTGAATGATTTTGTATTTCAGTCGTACTGTGCCCATCTTGGACCGGTGTCATATGTCCTGTACCTGGAGTTGGATGAGCATTCACCGAATCCGGAAAGGTAAACTAATCATCAATTTGCTCGTATTAATCATTAAAAGCTGTAATACAATACAATAAGTATAAAATACAAACAAGATATGGTCATGCATGCTTTTAACAGGCACCAGACAATCGTATTTTCATCCTTTTGTCATATTGAATCACACATCAACAGTAAGTGGTATAGTACAATTTTGGCAGAGTACACAAGATACAATCGAGTCATTGGCATCATACAAAATCATAATCCTCTTTGTTTCAGGGTGGACGGTCTCATGATGAACTCGAATCTATTCAACCGCGTCTTCCAATGCCCGGTCGGGTCGAGAATGAACCCGCAGAAGAAATGCTCAATATGGTCATAAAGAGAATACAATCAAAAAGGGTATATATTGCTATTACAAAGGCCAATTAATACAGGTACCGCATATCTTATATATAGACACTCTATACCGGTGCAAAGACAATAAAGGCTGAGAAGACATTGGCAAAGGCCACAATAGAGAACTCAGTACGTGAAGAAAGGCCAAAGAATATATTTGATGCTACCACGTAAAGGTTGGCAAGAGACAAATATGACTCAGTGGCAGTGAAAATTAAGTGCGCAATAACGAAACTGAAGTGTACTCTATGAACCAAATGATTAATGACTATAAATACAGATTGTTAATGAATTGATAATGACAACCATGAGATATATTAAAGAATGATAATATTCATTAATAATACGTTAATTGATTGATTGTAGGAAGTGAAATATATTGATGATATTGAAAGAAAATGAGAACTAGAAGTAATCATTGTATGACAATATGAGGCCGAAGATAAATTTGTTTTGTGGCATCTCGGGTCATTTCATCTTGCTGAGACGGAGAGAGAGAGAAAGAGAGAGAGAGAGAGAGACGAGCAAATCCGTTTTGTTCACAAGCAATGTTCTCCTTTCTTTTCCTTCCGTATTCTCAACAAGCTGACAAGATTCTCATATCTGGCGACATTGCGCTTCTTCTTGACACTGTCCTGCAAATGAACTGAAGATTATTGAAACGGAGCCAACTTTCCTCTGCGATTATTTTGCACACAAGGGCCTGAACAAGTCTACATATCCATAGAGCTTGATTGTGTTGCGTTTAAGATCTATGGATCATGTCAAAAGTGATACGCATCGACGCCGAGTCTAAGCGATGTGAGTTTTCCGGGGTATTAAAGGTGTGGCAAAAATGTTTCATGCCTATTTGGAATGATGTAGTGAGGAAGGCCTCGTTTTAGGAAGTAACTGGTGACTTTTTAACCATGTTGCTAATGAAACAAAAACATCTTTTTAGTGCTCGAGGCAAAGAGATAAAAAGGGGAAGAAGTTGCAAAAAGACAAATAATAAACAATGAAAATGCCACAATGCAGTTTCTTATTTGTATGTACAAACTTTCTCTTTATTGTTTTTCTCCAAATAGGACATCATTTTTGCATGACATATAATAATAATAGTTGTTGCTGTGCCTTAACGACTAACAAAATTGTGCCATAGACTTAATTATTAACAAATACACATACCAATTATAGAGATTATTTTCGCCGATGATTCTTAACAGTGCCGATTATTTAATTAATATCATACTTTGTGCCACATTTTATATTAATAGGATATGATTATCGTCGTTGCATGCATTCCGGGTAGTAGTACTATTATGACGCGGGCTTGGCCTCTGCCGCGGCAGGCGCGGGCGTCGCAGCTGCGGCACCACCTGCGGTCTTCTCCATCGCCTCCATCATCTTCTGCTTCTCGATGAACATCTGCTTGAGTGCGTCGAGGTGCTTCTCGAGGTCTTCGAGCTTCATGGGCGCGCCGTCGCCGCCCGCGGGTGCGGCGATGGCTGCGGTGACCTTCTGCGCCGTCTCCTCCTGCCTCTTCCACACGTCGACCATGGCGTTGATCTGCTTGATCCAGTCGTCGGTCGTGGCCTTGATCACGTCCCAACGCTTCATGCAGGCGGCGTGTTTCTGGAATTATTTCATTAGTAAGTTAAGTCATCTGAATAGTATAAATGCACTAATACTGTTTTATAGGAAACTAAGACTCTTTCTGGAAATTTCTGATAGACAATGACTCGTCAATAATATAATGTTAGTATGATGTAGTAATTTATGGCATTATTGATACCTGGTCTGGCTCGTCATGCAGCGTCATCTTGCACGCCGACGCGTACGCGTTCTCCATCGTCGCCTTCATCGCGTCGGTCTCAGCCTTCCATTTCTAAAATTAAAGGAAGGAAAACAGTTGATTACTCGCATATTAAACCGTTAACGGAATTAACGTGAATGCATCATGAAGAGTAAGCTATAGGAGGAATGGGCTTCTCTTGAGTTTATAACATACAGTAACGTGATTATACCTATTGTTCACTTAATATAAAAAAATGCAGTTTTATGATGAATGAATACAAGGAAATGCAGATTTAGAGATGTTCAAAAACACCCTTGAAAAATTGACAGAGCATTTCAGAAACACACAATAGCGCTAATAGATAGTCTCTCTTTTCACCACGGCATCATTTGTTTCAAAAAGTGAAAAACGTTTTCAAAAGCATAAATCCTTTTCTTGCAAGAATTCCATTTTCTGCATGAAAACTTGATTGAGTATTGTGTTGATTTGAACACTCTGAAATTCCCTCTTAAAATGCAGCAACACTCTCGTTAATCAATAGAACGAAACTTGATATTCAAATGCAATTTTCTGCCATTGTTAGCTAGCGGCTTTATCTGTTTCTGTGTCTGTTTTGACTTCACCCTAAGGAGACAATTTAATCTTTCCAGACGGCTCTATTATCCATAGGCATATACATCACATTTCCAGCTTATAGGTCTATGGGGACATGATATTATTTGGCCTTCCAGTTCTAGACGCGACACATTGACATGTCTTTTTTCTTTCTAAAACGACGACGACGACGTTGTTGCTCAAATATGCGGCGGCAAGGAGAAATGAAGGAAAGAGAGGTCAAAGAACGGGAATGGAATTTTCAATGGAAAGCACTTTGTCCTCAATCGAAATCTATTTTACTGTTTGAATATATAACAATATTTGTACTGATATAGATGGTAACTAGTCATAAACACTATCCAAAACATAACAATAGTTTTTATCTACCCTCATTATATGCAAGCAGGTTATATAGTACCAACAACTTATGAGAACTGATGAGAACTGACAGAAAGAGCAACATAAATCATAGTCTCGTTTTCTACTGTATTGTGGTGTACATATCTGTAACCCGATAGCTTTCCCACCAGCCCATGGCCATGATGATTTCTCTTGTGTTCTGCACTGCTACTTTCTTTAATTTGCGTCTCCCAAAACCGTCCTCTTTTTACAATCTGGGTTCTTCTCAAATGTCAGCCATGTCACAATTTCTGTGTGACGTTTTCAGAAGAATGAATTATAAACGATTTCCATTCTGTTATTCCACTTTTACCAATACTTTGAAAACGACGAAAACAAAACGTAAATGTCACTTGCAACCACTAGATGCATGTAAGGCCATGGGAACGGAAAACTTTAATTCTGGGAATGAAAATCAAGGCATGGGAGCATTTTCAAACGCAGTTTAAAGTCATGCCATCTTTTTTAAAGGTTAACTCATACATGAAAGGCCTTTTGGGAGTGATATTTGAATATGTTCTTGACATTTCTAATCTCTTAATCCCTGCATATTTTGTTAACATGGTGAATATGCAAAATATATGAAATGTCAGTTAAATATATGTTGAGGTGTGCAATAGTTGAAAGAGAAAACCTTAACTGAGTAGAAAGGCTTAACAGGTTGTACATAGAAACTGCCAGATATGATACCAAACATACTTTACATTTCCATTATTATCTTATCTTCTATCTTAACTCGCATTAGATCCTGCATCTTACCTCGGTATCCGCGAGCATGTCCAGCGCCTCCTTGAGATTGCTCGGCTTGGCCATTCCGCCCGCCCTCTTCGCCTCCGCCTTCTGAATCCACGGCTCGAATTTCTTCTGGCCGCCGCTGAAGTCGGCCAAGTACTTGATGTCCTCGCCGAACTTCTCGCCCTCAGCCTTCACCTCGGTCAGGAGGTTGTTCTGGGTGCCGTTCACGGTGGAGCTGCGGGTCACAAACTCCTGAAATGAGATTAGGGAATTTTATTGATTATGATTATTTTTGCTGGGATTAGGTCTTTACAATACCATAATAAAGTGCTAAGCTATATAGTGATACGTAGGTGACAATTATAACATGTGCCCTGAATTACTAACTTATACAATTCGGGCTATAACGACATGAATAGGCAGAAAAGGATCTAAAAATTAGCACATTTAGCTGCTAAACCATGTTAATAATCAACTGGGCATAAAAGTACACTCTCCATCTAGTCACCCTAATCTTGGAGATTACAGTCATACAAGGCGTCAAAATTGCCCCGGTCACAGAACTTTACATTTCCCATTAAAACTAAAAAGTCCATTTTGCTCCCCATTATTTTATATTATATTCCCTCGAGCGACAGTGGTCTCATTTTAATCTTTGCGAGCGCGTTACTTTTATTTTAACTTTACGAGGTTTCCTTTCTTTTTGCAAGTTGGGGGAAATTCCTCAACAGGCCCAGAAGACATTTCAGAGAAGAACTTCAAACTCGTTTTTTTGCACACAAGATTGACTTCCTAAGTCAGGGTTGAACACTTTTAAACCTCTTTTATACACTTAAATAACTGCTTAAGTGTTTGTAGACGTACATATAGACCTAATTGCATTAGCTTTGCCAAAACTAACCATTGGTTACAGATTATAGTAGTCTAGGTAATATTTTATAATGATAGGTTTTCTAGGGAGGTCATATGGTCTAAATACATCCTCAATATACTCGTAATATGCATCCCTACATTGTGCAAAGACTTCATGTTCGCAACTTAATGTCCCTCCTCCTCCTCCTTCCTCTCGCACACTTTTCACATATCCATTGATCTCTAAGCACATTCCCCTCGCAAGTCGGTGGCAACACAACGTGTAATGAAAAAAGTTTCTCAATTTCGAAATCTAGAGGTATGCGCAATTTTTAACTATCCTTCATGGCCTTCACGAAAGCAAGGCCAAGGATGTATAAACCTGATTTTGGTTTGCATACACTACATATTGTCGTACTACATAAAATACTAAATAAACATGTATGCCATACTTTTCCCTTTGGATAGAAAAGGTGTATATTTTTTCTCCGGAACTACACAATGTTTTATGCCCCATATAGGATACAAGGACCAAGCTTTTATGGCAGGTTGTAATCTTGTGGAAGTCACATAAAACCTTGCCAAATTCATTCAACGGTGAAACGCTTCTAATATATTTTGTACTTCACGTCCCGTATTTAGAGGTTTTGTACTTGAGACAATTTTTGTGACATTTGCAACTGTGTGACATTAGAGAGATGAAGTCAGACAGTACAAAATGTACGTAAGGGATTTTTAAAAGGATATGGTTCTGACTTCTAAATGTCACTTCTCATGCCCACAGACTGCTACTTTTCTAACATTTTAATATCATTTTGTCTGTAACTAGGGCTTGATCAGTATAATATTTTGTACTGTGCATCAAATATCCAAAATAATGAATCAATTTCCCTTCCTACCTCCGAATGCTCTCCCTTCTCCCCTCCCTCCGTGGGCTGAATCTTGTCCCACTCCTGCATGAGCTCGGAGTGCTTCTTGATCTGGCCCTCGATGTCGGCCTGCAGCTCCATCGTCACCATCACGCGCTCCTCGGGGAGCATCGGGGCGGTCGGCTTCAGGAGCTCGTCCATGCGTTTCCTGAAAGCGTGTTTTATTTAATGTTAAAGTGATCAAATTAGACTTTACAGTTTAGAGAAATTATCCACTCGTCCATATATATTATTAGTGAGATCGAAGGAGCTAAAAAAAGGCCGGAACTCTGCGAAATTTGTGATTTATGATGAAAATGTTCTTCTACGGCCACGGTAAATTTCTAATATAATATTTTCATTAAAGACTGCACTTTCAAAGTCTGGGGAAATCCTATGGCATTATTATATTGATTTAATTTACCTTCCCTCCAGCACCCACTCCTCCATGGCCTTGAGGTTGGCGTCGAACTCCTTGAGCCTCTTGTTGAAGTCGTCCAAGTTCTTCAGCTTGTCGTCCATGCTCGTGCAGATGTTCATGCGGTTCTTCAGGTTCGTCACCTAGAACAAAAGTATACAATAGTATTACAATCTTATTTCAGTATAAAGCCTAAAACGGCAGCAATATTGCAGTGCATTCTTTCAGCAGAAAAAAAGAATTAGCCCCTTTAACGAGAACTCGCAGATAAAAGATTTTCTCATCGTTCTTCCCCGGAAAAAATACTTTTACCTTTAATACGCCTTTTTGTGTCCCCAAAACTATTTCTACAATATTATCACGGCAATCCATTCCAGAGCTGAGATCCATAGCAATTTCAGTCCGAATTGGGGACAGCACTGCTCATAAACGATTCAAAACATATCCAGGAAAAAGGCCATTTGTATCTCATGGGCCTTGTTTGGGATTTATGCTAAACCCCTCTGTAGAACAAATGTATATCCTTTAAGAGGGACAAAGCAAAACAGACATTCATATTGTCTATGTCAAAGTTGGGTTTGTTGCCCTTGATCATCTTTGTTTCTCTCTCTCTCTCTCTCTCTCTCTCTCTCTGAAACAGAATCTCGCCTTTTTCTCTCTCGTTTTTCATTCAAAGAACAAAATCCAGGGGATTAGGAGGGGAGGAGACAAAAACGACACAAATCTAA
>LR138453.1:0-11380 GCA_900659605.1 Tisbe holothuriae | reverse complement strand
AAAAGAGCAGTCAGATCTGTGTAATTGGAGCCGATGTAAGCTTCAGCTTTGAAACAATGGCAGGGATTAAACATGGGGGTAGATTTTAATACTCTCTTGTTTATCAAATATCCTAATCAATCTTCTTGGCTGTTTTTGGTATCTATTTTGTGCTTTGTATTCGGATGTGTATCACGTTGCACAGCGTAATTCGTCCTTTTGCAATCACCTTTGAATATATAATTCCAATTCTGCGTTCAAATGAGGCCAGGCGATAATTGAGTTTAAGTTCAATTTCGACGTCATTAATTGGGATGAAAGGAGAAAAAGAGTGCATAAAATATTCAGCGACGTCATCAGCTCTTGAGGGAAAAGAGAGGCTCGAAATTGTATGATTTCAATATTGTCTAGTAACGGCTATACGTATATTAATTAAGGTCATTGTGGCATTTAATATATTTACGTTACTTGATTAAGAAATTGTATGATCTCAATATTGTCTAGTAACGGCTATACGTATATTAATTAAGGCCATTGTGCCATTTAATATATTTACCTCATTAACGCCTTTTAGCTAAAAGAGTAACCAGAAGCCTGACCTTATTTACCTTTAAAAGGTTTAAAGATGTGTGACCGCCAGCAACAATTTCACAGTTTACGAGCCTCTCTGTAAACCCAGTTAATCTCATGACTGCTTCTTTCAGCGCCTTAAAGTGAGGTCATATAAGCGCCAAGAACGTTGGCTCTCAAGAATATTTTATACTTTGAATCTTCTTCCTCTTCTTTGACCTTCAGTGATGACGTGTCATCATTTATCATTTTAATTAAGAGAGATAAAACACCAGTCTGCTCAATTACACACAGAAGAAGAACTTTTTGTGGACGGCAGACAAAAAACGAGCCACATAGATGAGGATGAGGATGTTTTTCTGCCAGACAAATGAGCCAGCCAAGTACTACAGAGAGTAGGGATGCCAGTTTGCAGTTATAGTTCTTGTAAACTAGCTTTGTATACAGTTTGATTAGCTGGTTCTTTAGGCAAACTGTCATCCCTTTGAGCCACAACACGAGAACCGGTCTTTACCATGACACATCATGCACACAATAATGTGAAGTAGTAGAAAAAACACAAGCTCATTACATCTGACCTTCAAGCTGAGCCAATGCCATTGATGATGATGCTAAGTCTCCATTAGCAGCTGAGCTGAGCAAGCAGGAAGTCATCGGGCAAAAGTCACTTCTTCTTTCTTCAGCCTGTGGATTCCTTCTCATCATCGGTGGCGGTGGCTTTTGGCTTTTGCCAACGTTTACTTTCACTTCCTCTTCCGCTTAGAAGAAGAAGATCCTTTGTCCTGGGATTAAAACTACAACAATGCTTAAAGATGCATTATAGAGCTGAGCTGTTCATGCAGAAACAGTGGGATGAGGTTTGATGAAACTTGTCTGTAAACAAGGCCGTTCAACAGGATGTGGTGAGAGTACGTTGCTGAGTACGGCGCTTTTTAGGTCAAACGGGCATGGTTATCATGAACATATTGTTTACCCTCCGTGGCCTTGGTAATATAAATATTTAAATGACTCTTTGAGATAGGGAGAGAGAGGTGCTCAGCTGTGACACTCAATGGTGCAAAACAAGGAAGTGGCCTTTGCCAGCAGTGTCTTTAACTAAAGTGGTTCTTCTTCCAGCAAGTCACAATACAAGGACTCATTTATTTTTCTCATTGTTTTTCCCGGGAAGCATATTTGCTATTTTTGCGTACAGCAGAGCAAGAAAAAGTCAATATTGTGGTACAGAGAAGAGGAAAATGGTCTAACTGTGGTGACATGAAAGCCTTCTCTTGTTGGAAGATGTGTTTTGTCCTTGAATTCCTCGTTTTCCTTGCAAAAGTTCAATAATACAGACGACCATCGTGAGGGAATGTGAGAGATGAGTTAAACGATAGTAGTCTATAAATTTATGGTTACTTAGATAATTAGGGGTGACTTTAAAACAACCTTGGCCGTGTTGTTGACATTGTTTGATAACCAGACCCCTTCTCCTCCATTTGTGCAATCCGACTTCCTGTTTCATGTTCTGAACCGCTGACTGTAAATGAGTCGCAACTCCTTTCTTTTCCACAATGACTGAAGAAAGGAGAGGAGTCATGCGACGAAGAACTGGAGAGAGGACATGAACTCCGTAGAATTAGCTCCATTACCGATATCTGTGCATGTGGAACATGTATATTCCAAGAATAGCGTCTGAGATGGGCGTGGAGTCATCACTGCAAGGTCACATGTCCTTGAGGTTATGAATGTGAAAAGACGATTTAAGGCAATTATATCACAGCGTGAAGAACGCGATTGATTCATTAACGCAGTATAAAGGCTCCCCTGTATATTTCGCATCTTGCATTTTCGACCTTTTGAATCTCCTTTCCCCGTGAAATGAATTTCTTGCGGCCGTTGATGGATGGACCTCAAAGTCCCACAGCGGGAGAAACTCATTCTGATCTTGCTGAAGGTCAAAACCAAAATAACATCTTCAACGAAAACACAAGAATGGAACAAGATTCAATCGGGGTGCAGAACAAGAGACCATTTGCAAATTGTAATAACATTCAATCCACTTTGCAACGATCATTTTATTCTGGGAATGACTTGAGTATATTTGTTCTGTATATCAATGTCATGTACAATTTATTCATGAGCAAACTGTTGTTATGATGTGTGTGTGCTCCAGTTTTATTGTATTTTGCATTGTCATTCTCATGTGGCCTTGTTAAGACGGGAAAAATACTTTGGGTAGAGATTTGAGAGAGGTACAGAGATTAGATATCTCCACTGGTTAATCCGCCCCGCACGAATAATTATGCATGATGTGCATCAGCCAAACGACATTCATCTTTCATGATCCCAGAGAGAGAGAGAGAGAGAAATAAGATAATAGTCTCTGTCAAAGTAAGCTTTACTCTTTTCCCCCCTCCACGGAGTCTGCACTCGAACAGTGAGTCCCCAATCGGGACCAGGGATGCCACTCTGCCAAAAAATACTGTAAACAACTCTAAACTTACGCTAGCAAATGGCCTTCTTTCGTCCCTAACACCTTTGCAGCAAATATCTTTTTGGCTGAGTTTCTATATGTTGCTAATCAAATTACAAGCGACTCCTCCTACTACGACTAGTGTACCTCAATCCACAATAAGAGAGAAAGAGAGAGAAAGTGCAGCCTTGTCTGGGAGTAATATTACGACGACTCATCCGACTGAGTAATAATAATACAATGCGGCGAAGAATGATTGTCACATAATGCCATGCAATGTTGACGAGCAAAATTTAATCAAGACGATATACAACCTGTTTCTTGAGACGAATAATGCTGCATAATATGTTTATATATCATCACTACTACTACAGTGCATCGTCGTCGTCGTCACGGCTGGTTGACCATTTTGTGTCATCTCCTGATATACAATATTCATAACTGGAACGTCTGCAGCGGCGGTTGTCTCAGACTCAGCTCGTTATCACCAATGATGAGAATGCCCAACCGACGGGAAAATGAACATGATTGCTACTGTATATTACTATTACTACAGCAGTAATTGTTTAGGTGTTTCTGCCCTCGTTTTGAGTGCACAAAGTACCGTTTAATCTCAAATGTCGGATGCGGGCGCAATTTGCACCCCAAAAGTGGGTCAAATTCGTGCATTGTAAGCGGGTGCCTATTTACGTAGAGCGGCCTTGCCTGTTGCGAGAATGAAACGTAAATTGTTTACATGCACACAGGGGAGAGAGAGGAGATAGTTATTGCAGTAAACGTCGAACGGACACTGCTGGGGATTGTTATTTCAATAACAAGGTGGCCCACCTGCAGTGAGCAGTGATGGACTTTTTGCGATGGACAGAAACGTCCCATGATTTCCGCAAGGACAAGACTTTGATACATTGGCCTCCTAATTTCTATAATGGAGGAAACATTCTATGTACTTGTTGCTCTTCAAAACTGCCAAAAACTTTGTCTACCTGGCAAATCCTGCGGCACCCAATAAAATTTTGCCTCTATCTTCTAAGAGCATCGGCCAAATACAAAACTTTTTCTAAAGCGACGTCGGAAATAAATATCTTCACAGTCTCGAAACACGCTTCTTCTTCTCTTTTCAAGGTTGATCCAAAGTTTAAAAATTGTATTCCCGTGACACACGCGATATGGACTCAAAAACACTCACATTGGCAATGTACTAAAACATCGCATGTCTTACTAGACAATAATTTGGCCATGTCTTCTTATCTCTTGTACAAACATCCATATTTTACCCTGCATTACCGTTCATCAATGCAGATGTATCTGCTGTATACATTATGCTGATAATGTACATCAGTCATAGACATCCACCCCAGAAGATGGGGAACAAGCGATGTGAAATCCGCTTTGCACCCTCCAATTGTTCTTTGCGAAATCATTTTGATCAGTAGGCAGAACGTAATCCTTGTAGAGCATTATTCTGCTAATCTTCATGTCGCCCAAGCAACTGGCAATCCGTTGATATTGACCCCAATGTTTTGATGATGAAAAAGCCCTTCTTTCTCCTATAATGGTAATAAAATGAGGTTAAAATGTGCACGGAGAATGAGGGCAGCAAAGTAGGGTGAATGCATGTCCTGATCATTAATCCTACTACGCAAATAGGCCGAAGACGATTCTGATGCACTCAGCACGTACAAGACTGAGTCCGGCGACGTGAGGAGGCGCTTAACGCGCACGTGTACGAAATGCAACATCAGCGAGGGCTGCTGCACACCAGATACAGATCAAATACGTCTGTCTTAACAGGGCTGCCGTGTATTAGTTTAAGAGGTTGCATTTCATATCAGGGTTGCCATGGACGTGTATTATCGACTTTCGTTTCATGCCCAAACATTTACGTAGTGGTTTGATGGATGTGTACTGTTCTGATTACAAATACCTTCATGTCTAAACAAACAATCACAAAGGAGAGCAAGAAGTCTGTTTCGTGCAGAGATTAGTCTCGCCAGCTGCAAAGGAGGACTTCCTGCGGTTAAAACCTCCTCTTCCAGACATGAGTAAATTCCTCGTCCAAATAGCTGACGGCAATTATTCATGGCGGGCTTCTTCGTCTGGCTGCAGCACTTGTCGTTAATTGCTGTAGGCAAGATCAAACATGATTGCATCACGATGGATCACTGAGACAAGATGGATGGGGCTCAGCTCAGCAAGTATACAAACACAGGACACATCATGACCTTGTAGCTGAGCTGAGTAAAGGAGAGAAAAGTTGTAACAAAGGTGTCATGAAAATCTCTTTAAAAAAGGTGCCTTTTTGTTGGTTTGAAATTGTTTTACCTCTTTTTGTGGCTGTGTGTGGAAGTTGGACTCACTTTTTGGCCTTCTCTGGGGATTAAAAGCATGGAGTAAAAAAAGATGGAAATGTATTGTAGGAAGACCAGACTGAGGTCACAGCAAACAAAAGCTAGCAGGATTAGACAACTTTATGTACATAAAATAAAACATGTACTATTCTTAATTCATAATATAATTCTAACAAGTACAGTTATATCATTTCCATTACTTTTTGCCCTGTTTATTATAGGATCACTTTGTCACTATAAGTCATGACACTTTACTGTTCCCTTTCCTAGACCTTCAGACAAGTGTCGTGTCCTTGCCTCATACTAACCCGAATTAACTCCATATTTCCTCATCTTCCACTTGCATTCAGAAACCTCATTTGCGGCCTTGATTCCCCCGGTTAATTATACAAGCAAATGGAGGATCTAGTGCTACCACTAGTACTCCAAGCCACCACCAATTGGACTGCTGACAAATGTTGGGAATTAACCTACTTTTTTCTCAGGCAGTCACTGAAGAAGCAACAATTCATCAAGTTAGGGTTGCCATTCCATTAAATTTACATCTTTAAGAGATGTTTCACCCGTGTTAAAAAGATGACTCTTTCTCACAATCTGGCAACCCTTACTCTTGGCAAACCGGTTTATCCCCTTTGATGGGACCAATCATCGTAGACTGAGTTTGTTCCCAATGTTCTCCTTTCCGATCTACACCCTCCTCCTCCTCCTTCTTATTCAACCCCCTTTCTCTCCCATGAGCCAAATCCAATTTCGGAGACAAAAACAGTGCTTAGCTCCAAGCAACCCCTCCAGTCACATAAATCAAAGCAATCTGTCTCACTCACTTGCCTTCACTTTTTAAAAGGCAACCCCTTAGACGGAGAACGCAGGCAAGCTCAATAAGTCCAAAACAAATTAATGCTGTCGCCACCTTTTAGCGAGGAGAGAGGGCGGGGTTGGTAGGGAAGAAAATGGGGTGGAAAATGATTTAACAGCTTAGAGTGCTGAGGCGTCCTTTTGAATTAATCATGCTGGAAACGACTTGATAAATTATGAAGCAGTTTGGATGCAAAAGAGGTTCCTTTCTTTCACACTTCTCAAATAGAAGAATTGATCTGTAACTCAATTATGCCTTCATTGATTGTCTGCTGGGCCCCATATTGATAGACTGGTGTAGTTAGCTATTGTCTGGACAATCTAATTTTCTCCCATGGGTCCGATCACCATTAACTTCCATGGGGCTCGTCATCGAGAGAATCGTTTAATCTGAAGAAAACAATCTGGACTGGAATCTTGTCTGCAGCGTGTTTTTGTCACCGTGTAAAAACGGGCTTATTAACGGCGAGGTAAAAACGCTGCAAGAAAATTCCTTTTATGATGCCCCCATTTTGCCTTTATAACTTATTAATATCACTCACCTAGTACTTCCGGCTGTTACGGCATGTATGTCAAGGTAGAAGCCGGGAGGATATTTAAAACAGAAGGGGCGCGTTTATTGGGAACGACAGGGTTGTATAAAATGAGCAAATATTGTGAATGAACGGTAACGTTAAAGACTAAAAAGAGCTAGTGAGCCATGTCGCTGTCGCCGTCCCAGATGCAGGAAATCACAGGCCCGGTCGTGCCGGTGGACGACGATGACTTTAACAGAGACACAAATCCAGTACCCGCGGGGCCACCCAGGCTCAGGCTGCCATCAGCCCCAGCGGCACACGGGGCGGGGCCAACACAGACCCCGGGGCAGCAGGCGCCCCCGCCCTCGCTGAACCTCGGCCGCAATGGGTCCGGCGGCACGATCCCCGCGACGTCGCTGCCGCGCACGCCCACCAAGACGCCGCATCAGATTGTGAGCCAGGGCGACGAGCACACGTGCATGGCCATGCCCAGCGGGCAGCTGCTCATGTCGCAGGGCGGCGGGCCGAAGCGCGGCGGCAATGGTGCAGCTAGTGGTGGTTCGTACCCGCCCAAGTTCAGCAGCCTCATGAACGAGTACGTGGGCGCGTGCTTTGAGGACAACTGCAACATAGGTAATAAAAAACTCTTTTTCTTCTCCCCTCCTCAAGGACTTCTTCTCCTTTACCTCCGTCCTTGTCAATTGCAGCACATCGCTTTTTAATCTACTTCAATATCCTTTTCTTCTTTTGATTCGTCGTCGTTCGACTTCCTGGTCATGACCGTTTTCTCCTCCTTTTTGCTCCATCTCCTTTCATTCCATTGATGATGTGAATAGAACCACTGGTGGACGCTAATACTTCTTCTACTACAGCCATGTATTTATGTCACAAGGAGGAGAAAAATCGTAGTAGTAAAAGCTGTCGGCGCCAGACAAGTGGAACAACGAAAAGTAAAAAGACCGAAAGAAGAAGAGGAAGGAACAGCCTTCAAACACCCATTTAATCCCAATAGAGAGAGCATTCCAAGAGACAAAGGAAGAGGTATCTCCGTTCTCTGTGCATATGAGCATACCAAAAATACTACTAACAGATGCAAGGGGATAAAGCCTTTCCGAGATTTATGCCGGCCTTTATGTGAAGGTCAGAGCTTTTGTCTCAGGGAATATGCCTGATCCCCGCAAACCCCATTAAAGGTCAAAGCACACTTCCTCATTCCCAAAGCACTGTTAAAGTAAAAAAAGAGGCCCTGGCTTTTACTTTTACCCTTTATAGGGTCATTAATTCAAAGCCCAGCTCGCGGTTACACGTGGTAATCTCCGCTGCTGACCAGAACACACTACCTGCATGCCAAGGATGTTATTCTTCTTCTTGGCGGCCTTGGCAGCTGTCACGTGGGGCTGCCAATGAAAGGGTTATATCATGAAAATGCACTCTGCTTAAACGCAAACGATCCCCCCTGTATTTGCCTCTTGAATAATAAAGAAGACAGGTTTCATTAGCTATTTGTCTCACTCTCTTGGAAGAAGATGTGGTACAAGGACGACGAGGCGGCTGAATAATAAGGAAGTAGTAGTTCTTCCACTGGCGGGTGATAGCTGTTTAATCTTCATTTGGCGCCAAGTGAATGAACGATGAGCTGCTAAGGTGTGCTGCTGATAATACCATCAGGGATGCCACTTTGTATCATTCTGGCAACCCTGATGACGTTTGGTTGTATGCAATATATGCCAAACTATTGTGCAACTGTCCTTGCTGCATTCCACCGTTATGTTTATGTGTTTACAATGGTCTTTATATTGCTCTGCTGTGATGATCCCCTTTTTCTGTTATGACGAGAGGGGAGAGAGAGGAGAGAGAGAGAGAGAGAGCAAAAAAGGAGAAATATGAAGATATGATGTTGATATATTTGTGCCAAGGTCAAGGGAAAAGCGATTGTTACATTTTAGCATGTTGCTTTTTTGCAGCCTCTTATAATGTGGTTTTCTTGACATTTAGGCTCCACTGTTATGCGGTCGTTATACTTTCGGTAAATACTCCGGCTCTCACGCAGAGAGTTGATTAAATTGATGAATGGATTCTTTGACAAGATCGATGTGATTAATTAACGGATTCATGAAGAACGGAATGAGAGCTTGTTGCGCACTGCACCATCATCATGATTGCTAGATGCACTTCTACTATGACATACTTTTGCTCTTGACTCTTACATACATTTCAAGGGGGAAACATATTCAGGATATATACATAAGATGACCCATTTCACGAAGCCATTGCCTTTGAATTATTTGATGTCTCCCCCTAAGACATTTCACCAAATAACTCTTCCTCCCGTAGACATTTTCATGGCACATATCCCACGTTCGTTTAAGCCATGTTGGCATTACTACGTTGGGCCGACCTTAGAAGGATTCAGCCCTTGGGAAATTACAATCTGTCACTGGGTATCGACAAACGGTCGGACGGCGAACTCGATCATTATGGCGGCTAGACGGGTCACGAAGCATACTAGTATATGGCGTAGTTGTTACTACATGTTGGCCTTAAATCGAATGTATTGTTATACAGCTCGGCGGTTTTGGTTGTTTTTGAAGCATGTATTTGAAGGCATCTGTTTTTAGATCTAAATGTGGGTCACAACAACCTTATTCATGGTCTTTCTCAAGGCCGGATATTTAGTATTATACCAGTATAGTAGGGGAGTTCTGTTGTGATCTGAAGATTATAAGAACTATTTATGAATATGTGCTAACATGTCTTTTACAGGTACAGAAGATGCTCCTGGCGATTAAAAGCAGGTGCTCTTATTCTCTAAGCCACCCTGAAGATCTGTCAAAATGACCCATAATACACATCCTCCTCTGACTTACTTATTCTCTCCTCTTCTCTCCCCTGGCTGCAGCCCTCATCTTATTCTCATCCCCATTCATGAGCCAGCTTTCTTTCTTTATTCTTTATTCTTTGTCCATCTTTAGAGAGATATTCCTCCTCGTCGTTGCCTCAATAGGAAGAAAAAGCTCTTTTACAGGAGGGGTGCAAAGAGGAAGAAAAGTCCCTCGAGGAATGAAATTGTTTTCTCCTTAAGACGACCTAGCTCAAGAGCAAGATCTGCCGCTACAGATAGCAACGACGTACGTGCGGACAAAAGGAGGGAAGAGAGCAAAACATGCAGGATAGAGTAAAACAGGGTTCAGCTGTAAGTCTGGACACCCAGCCACCTCTGGAGGGGTTGGTTGTAGACTTGTAGTGACAGCAATGGATCAACCGGAAGAAACTTCTACAAATGATGATGATTCCGAAAGTTTTCTTTTATAGGCAGTCAGAGGGTGGTTCAGACTTCAGAGAATATCAATGTCCAAAGAGGGGAGAAGAGACAAAAGCAGAATTGAGAATGTGCATCTGAATGAATGCGTTATGCACGTGACTTTGATTCATTTGAATGATACTGAAAGAAATGGGAGAATTTGCACTTGATATGAAAAGAATTGCTGGAGAGTAAACATGGTTTAGAGTGTCTGATACGATTGAGGGAAAGAAGGTTGCAAGATAATTATGAGCTATATTATGCAAGTGGTTACCAAATAGTAATTACTAACACCTGTGTTTCTTCTTTCTTTCAGCCGACCCTGAAGGCCCCGGCCTCTGTGCCATGCTCCTAACGCTCCTCTCCTTTATCCTGGTTCTAGTGACAATGCCATTCTCTCTCTGCGTCACAGTCAAGGTAAACAATGACACACACACAAAGGAGGCAATAACAGCAAACAACCGTTTGATGGTCAAACACTCTGTCAAAATCAATCTTCTTCTTCTTCCAGGTGGTGCAAGAATACGAGAGGGCCGTTGTGTTCAGACTTGGTCGACTGCGCTCAGGCGGAGCAAAGGGACCCGGGTTGTTCTTCATTATGCCGTGTGTTGACTCTTATAAGAAGGTGGATCTCCGGACAGTATCATTTGATGTGCCACCACAAGAGGTAATCTGAATCACATTGTGGAGCAAAAATATATGGAAGAGTCATAAATCCGTTGGCAAAAAGCAAACTTTTATGCTCTTCAAGTTGACCCAATTCTCTTTAGAACAGGTCCTTTCTTTGTCATCAGTATGTTAAGAATTAATTTGCACTCTGCTTCAGACAAACGTGAAAATGTTAGAAGGGGAGTAACACTAAGGCGTTATTTAATTTATCTACCCTTCCTTCCTGGGCGTGAAACTTTGTTTAGCATACTGTCACAGTGCCACCCCAGTTGTATTATTTAAAATATGCAATGGCTCCCTTGATAATTCATTTTCCATCTTTTTTTATAAAGAATAACTCCTCCCAGATGAAGAAAGAAATATGACGTTTAGCTACTGAATGAGCAGCAGAGAAAATTATAGAACTTTGGGATGGGCGGAGCAGACTTCTAAACAGTCATTAGAGGTGCATAAAGATCTATATATCCCACTAGGTTTTGTCTCGAGACTCTGTAACAGTGAGTGTGGATGCTGTTGTCTACTATAGGGTGTCCAATCCCACAATGGCCACTAACAACATTGAAGACTACAGTCACTCTACAAGACTATTGGCCGCTACAACCCTCCGGAACGTCCTTGGAACAAAGAATCTTGCTGAGATCCTCTCTGAACGTGAGACCATCAGTCAGGTCATGCAAAATGCTCTGGA
>LR138452.1:16737-32106 GCA_900659605.1 Tisbe holothuriae | reverse complement strand
CGGCTTTATTGGGGACACACATACTTTAATGCACCGAGAAGACTTGTATGCGAGTTCAAGTCTGGTTTCTATCCTATCATTGCAAAGCTAAGTTATTATTTTTAATGGGAATAAAAACTCACTCTAATCATATAGAGAGTTTAACGCCGGTATAATGAAATTATATATGTAGTGTCTGATATTTAAATATAAATTGTTGGAGATAAGTGAGAAAAATTACACGTACTAGTAAAATATTGGAACGAAACATGAAACTGCAGAGTTGTGTCAAAGTTATGGTTAAAACTAATGTTGGATAATATTTTAGTAATCTTGACTATTACATTGCCGTGCACTATTAATATCTTTTTTCGGCAATATAATTGTGTTCATATGAAACATTAATTTACAGAGAAGTAAAATTTGAGGAAAATGCAGTTTGGTATGCATTCATGCAATAAATATTGCAATGTCATATAATGAGCAGATGTTGCTATTAATTATTTTTTCAGGGATCTCTCTATAATAATGACGTGCGAGTACCAAACCTTTGTGATGAAATTACGTCTGGGTTTGAAAAAGTATTTTTTTTATATATAATTTGGGGTTCTGCAGTTTGGATATCCTTTAAGGTAATTTTACTAATCATAACATGATTTGCTAGTACATTAGGCTAACTGATCAAAACTGAAACTACTTAATATGATTGTGATTTAATACTTTACTGTATTTATCTCTTGCTCTAGTTGTAATAATTAGCAAAAAAGGAATACATAAACCAAAACCCAATTTGCAAAAAACGACCCTTAGAGTATTTAAAAAAATGAGTACTATTCCAAAACAGTAGAATTAATATTAATAATTAATAATATCTTAGTTTAAACAAGTGAATGTTTAACCTTTCTTAAAAGTTATTCTTTTTCCATGCTAGATATTTTAGTTGCAGTTAAAATAAAAAATTACAGCACCAACATATTTCTGCCAAGTTCACTGGTATCATAGAATTATAATATAGATTACTAGATGATCGGTAAGTATGAGAAAGGGGTCTCGTAATAGGTTGCGTGACTTCTAAGATATATGTTCCGCAGAATAAAATTCGACAGATTTTGCGGGATAAATAGCCAAATACATTAAAATATATTTAAAATATGAACACTAATAGTGCTGAAAACATACGAAATATACTGTGTCAAGTTTTTGAATGGAATATTGAGTATAATTTTTACTCTTTTACTAAAACTAGTCATACAATGATACAACACACCAGTTAGATGATCTAATCAATTTTAATTATTGTATGCATTATTAAGAATATTGTTAACATGTAGAAATGAGATTAAGTATCATATCATTAATACTGGATATTATTACTAATGTTATATATAATTAGAACCACATTTACAGCCATTTTTAGCACAAGGAAAATTGAACGTGATGTAAATTCACTAGGCAGAACTCGAGAGGCTGGCATACTAATTTTATTACATATGTAATTTAATAGGGATACCATCGTATTTCAGAAATGCATATAATCCACCTTACCTGTTTTATTATATGACATACACACAACACTTTTGAATAGTAAATATATCCACTCACCTAGCGACACAACACAAGGAAATTCACAGAAAGTCTAATCTGTTTGTTAATCTTATTGCATGGCTTGTCTTCAACACTAAAGCTTGCAAAAAGACTGCACAAGTTAAACACACACAAAGTTGCACTAATTTACAGTCAATAAATCAACTTTATAGAATGCGGCAATATGCGGTCTTTAATTATTTATTGTCACCACAATGCACTAGTTTCTGCACTTTCAACGTAGGAAGTTATTTCGTCTCTGTCCACACCATGCGATTAAAGCTCAGTGAGTGACATCATCACCAAACTACCTTTTCTTCTTCCTCCTCCCCACACTGCTGATGTCTCTATTATTATCTGCCAACTTTCTTCTTCCGGGATTTATCACTGAAAGTCCAAAAGATCGTAAATCACAAGATGTGACTTTCGCAATGAAAGAGAGGACTGGACAAATCAAGTTATATTCCCATTGCCTTGTAATCATTGACTATTGCTGATTTTGTCTCTTCCTCAAACCACGCGGGCTAAATAAATGACGCAGAGACGCGCGAAAAGAGACTGCTACGGACAGAGGAAAGATTATAACAAACAGTTTCTCATTATGTACAGTGTGCTGCTGCATGTTAAAGAGGGAAATGTGCAAAACATTCATGGTACCATATGGGGATATAATTAAGCGTTTAATCTAACTTTACATGAATAAAAAGCAAGTATGTTTCACTAACAGAATGTTTTTAATTGTGAATCATGTCAAAGTATTTTGCCCTCTGTGCCAACCGTGAAACTCACTCCAGCCGTGGACGCATTTCAATTGTAGTTTTATTCTTCACGAGTCCATTGTATTCATTTTCTCCCTGCTTGCGTATGTATAAACATCGCTTGGCTGACGCACCAAGGCAAGCAGTGGCAGCGATCCATACGCGGGAATGCTATCTCTACTACTGCATGATCATACACTGATGGAAAGTCATTCATTGAATGGGCATTCTTGCCCGCTCATAAATTGTTGTGCAATTCTGATCAGTATCAAGTGCACGTATGGTATTGAAAACCAATCTGTTGGCTTTTAAAGATGAAGGACAGTTAGAAGAATATTCATTTGGAAACTACGACAGGTGTTGAGGAAAAAGACTTCCTTTAAGAGATTTAACCTTTTTTTCGCTAAACGTGTGAATGGCTTCCAAACATTTAAGTCAGAATTCAAGGCTAAAATCTACCATCGATAAACCCGTTGAAGCGAATCGTCCACTAGAATTGCATCGAGTAGTTAATGCTATTATTGTTATGTGTCTGTTCGTTCCACCTTGATTGACAACATAACGATTTTCCATTGGTGACACTCAGAGCATTAAATTGACCGCATCACTGCAGTCATAGCATATCTAAAATTAAACTGTGGTTATCGTGTTACGCAAATAGTGATGAAAAGTAAATGAAAACCAGCCAGAGAAAGTACATAATACGAAATGCTGAGTTTAATAAATTGTTTGCCAGCTATTGGAATATTTGCCGCATTCCTCAGCGTTGTTCCAACACCAAGCAGCAGTCTCTTTTGCATGATCACCCGCAGGTAGAGAAGACAGCAGAGCAGCCGGAGAGGGGCGGAGCAGCAGGCGATTTGTGCATCATATTCATTGAAGACGGTGCTTGTATACATTGCACTTGGAAGAGACGATCCACTCCATCATAATAAAACGACTCAAGAGAGCTCATTCTCATATTCAGCGATTGAGCAAACGGGCCAAGAGATCTTCTTGGGACATAGCAAGAATGCCCTCCGTTCAGCATCAAATCCACGGCACCGTCGAGCCCGGTTTCGAGGCTGCCAAGGAGGAGTTTGTGAAGAACTTCAAGCAGGGTCTGGAGCACAAGGCGCAATGTTGTGTCTACTACAAGGGTGAGGTGGTGGTGGATTTGTGGGGTGTGGCGGCGGAGGAGGTGGCAAAGCTGAAGGAGGGCGAGGAGTTGGGGTATGGGCCGGATTCGATGCAGATACTATTTAGGTAACTACTAGAACTCTATACGTACGCTTGTAAATGTGGTAGTTAATAACAATAATTTACTTCCAGTTCGTCCAAGGTCTTTACTGGGATAGTCGTCGCCTGCCTCGTCGACCGAGGACATCTCGACTATGATGAGCTTGTGACCAAATACTGGCCAGAGTTTGGCCAGCACGGCAAGGACAAGACCACGCTAGCTGATGTCATGCGCCACGAGGCCGGACTGCACCTGTTGGACCAGTACCTCACCCTGGAGGGCACACAGACAGAGAGTATCAAGGTATTCATGGAGTCAATTAATGGGCACATCCGTGTCTAATGTGGGTAGCGCGGAGTTAATGCGACAAATTATAAAGAATTATACCGAAATAGTAAAATGGGAACAATTTCGACTTCAAATATAATTATTTCGATTGCATAAATGCTCTGGAATTAGTTCGACAATGATATCGGACTAATTTCGACAATCATTAATATGAATAATTTCGAATTCTACCATTAGGACTAAATTCGACAATACAGTGATTGGGCATTACACTAAGTAATGATAATAGCTAATACAGTGCAGCTTATTGTACCGCAGAGAAAGTGTAACTCATATTATTTTAAACACAAACAAAAATGCATAATATGCAGTTAATTTTTCAAATAAATTTCCCTTAAAAGTTAACTGTGTGAATATTCATAAATAATATTCTTCTACAGTATGCTACAATATATGTAGGTAACTGTGTGTTCATAAGTAATATTGCTCTACAGTATATGATGCAATATATAATTAAGAATAGGTGAAACACTCTATAACTCAATCATATAATTTTGTATAACACACACAGTACATGCATATTAAATTAGTATACATCTTTACCCATATATATTTGCATAACCTCTACTCTTACTCATGAGTACAGTTCCGTCGAAATAGTTCTGACATCCATAATTCGAAAATGTTCTTTTAATGCATGTGTCGCACTCATTCATAATCATAAAACTGTCGACCTAGTTCTCATTTCTCTGTCGCATTAAGTCCTATTGATTTCGAACTAATTCCAAATGAGCTGTCGCATTAATTCTAACTTGGTTGTCGAACTAACTGCTGGATTCCCTAATGTGTACATTTACAGGAGAATACAGTCGGCAAGGTGCTTGAAAACATGAAGCCCTTGTTTTCAAAGGTGACGGAGCGGGCGTATCACGGCTTTAGCCGAGGCCTCATTCTCAACGAGATTGTCCGCCGGGCGGATCCTCAAGGCCGCACTATTGGGGAGTTCCTACGAGAGGAGATTGCGAAACCGCTGAGCATCGGGGCCGCCATCGGGGCTGAGAAGGAGGAGCTGGAGCTGACCCATGATTTGCAGGCTCGCCCAACTGGGTTCACCATGTTGCAGTCGCTGAAGCCAAAGTTCCTCGGCCGCCAGACGGAGCTTAACATTGCGGAAATCATGGCCTTGATGAGAAAGTCCAAAAACGGAGAGAAGCAGGCGGCGTTTGACAAGAGTGGGGTCAAGGATACTCCGTTTGAAGACATGGGAGACCATAAGCAGCCGTGCACAATGATCCCTATTACTACTAAGGAGCTTTTTAAAACAGGTATTACTAAAATATTCCTAATAATTAGAGCGGTGCAATTTCTTGGAGCGGTGCATGTACTATGTACTACTAATAAATCATCATTTGCAGCCGAGCTTCCTAGCGTGAATACCGTAGCCAGCGCCCGTGGAATAGCCAAGCTCGCCGCCTGCGTGTTAAACGGCGGGGAAATTGACGGCGTGCGAATCATGAGCCAGGAAATCACGGACAAGATGCAAGACAAATACACCATCAAGAAGGACGCGGTCATTGCCTGCGGGGCGACCAACCTGTGCCAGGGAGGGTTTGGAAAGTTCGAGACCATTCCTGGGGAGGATCCCGTGTTTAAAGGCGTCAACACGCTCAGGGAGGGATTTGTCGGCTGGGGTGGATTCGGCGGGTCCGTGTTCATGTGGCACCCGGAGCTGGAGATCGGGTTCGGGTTCGCAAACACGCATATGGAATGGATCGATGGGGCGAATCTCAGGGCTGCCAGGATTCAAGACGCAGTCATGAAATGCGTCAAGAAACTGAGAGAGGCAGAAACGAAATCGGATTAACAATCAAAATATATTATACAGTTAGCAGAACGTTCCGTACTGATTCGCCACCATTGCCCAGTCATTGTCCGACGCCGCGGGCTCGAACACGTTCCACTCGTAGAAGTCGAGCAGCTTACACGTGTTGGAGTCGATGGCCGTGATGGAGTCCCCGCTGCCGTTGCTCATCTGGTCCTTGGCGTAGTGCTGCACGGAGGAGCAGTCGTACGCATAGCCGTAGGTCTCGCAGCAGCAGCCGGTGCAGTAGTCGAACTCTTCGTACTTGTCGGGGAGGATGTTTTCGTAGTTGATGTAGACGTAGGAGTCACGATCAGTCCTGTTTGATCAAAATGGATAAAACGTGATTCACATTAGGTCGAGGCTTACATCGTATTTAACCATCTAACCGCGTTTCAGCCAGGCACACCAGGTAGGCTGAGTCACGGTTAGACGGTGAGATGGTTAGACGGTTAGATACGATGCAAGCCTCGACCTATTGCTTTTAATAATAAAAAAATAACCTCTTGTGCGTGTGGTAGAAGGACAGTCCATGGAAGATCTCATGCATAATAGTCCTCTTGACCGTACAAGACGATGACGGCGACAGCTGCACCTCGGCGTATGTCTGGGTGCCCCCGTCCGTGTACCACGTCGTGTAGCAGTAGCCGCCCAGGTTCTCGGCGACGATGTCCATGCGGGGCAGGAGTGTCGGGTTCGTGCTGGGTTCGAACTGGAGGCAGGACATGGCCTCGATCTCGGCCACGGTGGCGGCGATGGCGGCGCGGTCGTCGTTGTTGAAGGCGGCGTCCAGGGTGTAGGGGATGATGCCGTTGGGCCAGATGGTGAACACCTCTATATGGGTAAATTATTTTGCCGTAAAGCATGAATTAAGGTTAAGGATCGTACAAACGAGATAACAATTTTCAGGCCACTAAAGTTCTCATTTTGATCGCTAACCTCTGGCCTGTTCATTCATACTGGAGCTCCTTCGGAGGAGAGGTGGATCCTCCGAATCCGATCGGGAACTCCCTCTCAACCTCCAGCTCGTTCAACGTCTTGGCTCGGAGGAAGTCCTCATCGGTGAGAGGAACCGAGTTCAAGACGCGCTTCTCATGGAGTGACAGATCGGCGGTGGCAAAACCAGCCTGCATAATTTAACTTCATAAAGCCTATCCTGGTATAAAAGGAAGTTTTCTTACCAGGAGCAGAAATGCAAAGACCTTGAGCATGTTGACGACTAAAAGTGTCTGCTGCAGTGAAAATTAATTGATGTATCATGCACATCTTATCTGATAAATACGTCATTTAATTATATTTTCAGTACGATGGAGCTTAACAATGTTGTCTATGTAAATATCCAATAATCCGGCATTGAAACACACATAATACATATACATATCAATGAATATATTACAAATTTTGCAACAAAGTAGAACGTACAGTTTTGGCTTTTTCAGTGTTACAAAGTAATATGGCCAGTAGGTATGTTCCAAGCAAAATGCAGTACTTTTATATCATTTTACTGCTTTCTTGACTTCTGAGGGATCCAATCACATTTATCAAGCAGGTCCTGAACACTAGACTCAAGCTTCTTCATATTTTCGGCACAGCCTCATCCCACGGCCCATGAATCGTGTCCTTATAACTCTGCCACCTCACAAACAACATTGGCGCGCCCAACGTCACAAACAGCAGCACCATCAACACCGCCATGGCTGCCCAGACCGAGCACACCACACTGGCCACCGCGCATGACACCAACATGGCCACGGCGTTTGCAGCAATCATGACACTGTCCGAGAACTCGGACCTGACCCACGGGAAGAGCACAAATGCCAACACCGCACCCGCGAGAAGGACAATAGCAGCGGCGCTGGAGTCCAGCCTTGATGCCAGGCAGACGGATGCAAACAGGGCCGCATTGAGAGATAGCGCGTCCGGTCTCTCCGGCCGTGGCGCCTTGTCGTAGCCGTGTAGCAGCAGGTGCAGGCAGACCATGAGCGCGCTTGTTGTCTCAATGGTGTCTGTGCTGATGGTGCCCGTCAGGTTGAACAGCACCGGACTCAGGCCGATGGTGAACCCGCAGAACACGACAAAGCGCTTGCCGTCAGCGTAGAGACACCGGGCTGTCAGGCTACCCGTGTGGAATCGGTAGCAGACGTATGCCACTACAGAGATGACCAGAAGCGCCACTGTCATTGTAACAGGGTCTGCACGGTGCTCCTTGAGCATTATGTATGCACACACAAACAATACTGTTGCCGCCATCTGCAGGCTCACTCTTGACGCGGCTTCGATGCACTGGGGCAGCGCCGGTCTGGGCAAGTCTCTGTTTCTCTGGATGGCATCTAGAAAGCTCTCCTCTGGCGTGAAATTATCTGGCAGGCCTGACTTTGTGTAGAGGTTCCGCTGCCAGCCGGCGGTGGCGGCGACGACTCGATCATTGTTCCTTGGCGACATATTAATCCAACTTTGGTTTCTTGTTGGCGGACTCTTCTTCTTTGTCTTCTTCTTCTTCGTCCTCCTCCTCTAGGACGTCCTCTGCGTCCTTGTCTGAGTTGTTGTCACTGCCCTTGTTGGCCTTGTCCTGCTCCACCCACGTGGTGAGCCTCTCATTGGTCTCTCTCTGCACCTCCCTCACTGCCTTGAGCAGGGACTGCAGATCGTTGGACTGGAACTCCTTGGTGATGTTGGGCTCCTTCTCTGACTGGGATCCCTTCTGGAAGGACACGCTCACAGAGTGGGACATGGTGGAGCACCGGATAAAGATTAGAAGCGCATTGATCGTGATTGACGAGATAAAGCTGAGACACAGAGAGATTTTGATTTTATTTATTTACTTTTCCAGAAGTTCGACTCGCTCAGTGCTGAGACAAACAAGCCGACTAGGGAAGACAATTTCGGAAAGATTGCATTTTAATGGTGTCTCTTAGGATATCGTACTGCCGTTGAAAATTGCACTTTAAATGAAAATTGTAGTCTAGCTTACGTCTCGTCAATTATTATCTGACTACAATGGTAGAAGACAGTAATTGAGTGATGAAATTTTAGCATAATTAATGTATCTGTTTTTGTTCTATTTTTCCTGATTTCGCCACAGCTCCACATCAGCTGCTGAGTCAATTCAATTTTCATAACATTAGGTCAATGATTACGCATCCCTTTTTAGGTCGAGGTTTGCATGCTTATTTCATGCTCTCCCCCTGCTCAGCCTGCCTGGCTAGCCCAGCTGAGCGAGGGGAGAGCAGGAGAGGGGGAGAGCATGAAATATTCGATGCAAACCTCCACCTATTGTATTTCCCCGAAAGTTTTTTTTACTTAGTATTTTTTATAGTTAGTAAGGGATATTCATATATAAAAACATTAATTTATGGGGATATTCTAGAATTACAGCTTACAATTACTTTTTTGAGAAAATGTCACGAATTACAATTGTAATTTCAAAATACCTTGAATTACTGTAATATTCGCTACAGTAACGAATTACTAGTATTCCTTGCCCTAGTTTTATTCAGTAATGTCCATTTTAGGGTGTGGACTTGGGATCCAGGAGTGATATTACACGTCAATACGAGTCAAGGTGAGGACAAGAAGAAGACTGGAAAGGAGGTCAGTGACAAGGAACCGTCCGTCAATGAAGAATGAATCCTTTAGCATAGACCACTTCAACCTGGACAAACCGCGGAATAAAAATTCCAGAAGTCATACTTGCAATTTTCAAATCGAAAGAGGCCACTAAAGAAAGTTGGGCAGAATGCTCAAATAGGTGTAGTCCCAAAATATGGTCATTGTATCATCCATCGTTTTAGTTTTACATGCCTTGGTAGGTTACTACACAATCACTTCATAAATTGGAATTTCTGGCACCACTCCCGTCCAGCCATTTTTGAACTTTTTAGGATAACTCAAGCATGATGGACTTTAGAGCAAAAGTGCATAAAATAAGTTTTAATCTACGTATTTAAAAAAGTAAGAAATGTCAAGAACATTTTTGCTTAAGATGCAAGATGTAGAATTTAGCATTTTTGGCTGGACGGGAGTAGTGCTAGAAATTCCAACTTATGAAGCGCTTGTGTAGTACCCTATCGGAAAGGATTTCTCATGTATGTGGTGTGTTAGAGCGCTACAAAATTAACTCATAAGGGTTAAGGTATTTTTGGACGCCAGATTTATGGCCATTGGTAGGTCGCGGTTTGTCCAGGTAATTCAGTGGTCTATGCCTTTAGTCAACACTTAGGCCCTATAAACTCTATATACCTTGTGCCACACCCAGTCCAAGTCCTACAGGTGGCAATCCCAGCAGTAGCTTCTCTTGGACTTGCCCTTGGTGGGCGTGCTATTGCGTTGAACCTGATATGACAATTATATGAATTATGATCATGGAATGAAATACATTCAGAATGATTGTTTCGTGAATATGTTGAGGGAACTATTTTTATTTTATTCTCGTTAAAGCATAGTTTCTCATCTGCTACATTGTGTACAAATTTACAAAATGTTAATGAAACTAATGCTCTAATTTGAGGTGTTTAACCTCATGTTTAATGGAAGAAAACGTCTTAATATGCGAGTTTCTTTATTAGCAGAAGCTACCTTCTTTGTACAGCAAATACTTTATTGTTTCGCGAGCCCTCCATGCCCAACAGCAGTTCCAAATTTAATCATGATCATTTTAAACTCTTCCAGAGTATTGGGCTGCTGTTTTATTTTAATACTTGGTGTAGTTTCCCCTCGGCTTCTTAGCCTGCGGGAACGGCCTCGCCTTGCCAGGTGCACCGCGCTTCAGCGGCCTCGCACCTCCGTTATTGGCCTGGAACTGCTGCTGGTGCATCATGGGCTTGCGCTGCTGCATCTGCTGCTGAGGCTGGAAGTAGCCGTTGCCTCCGTTGTTCATCTGCTGCATGTTGTTGTACCCCTGCTGCTGCTGAGGCATGGCGCCCATCAGGCTGTTGCCGTTCTGCTGCTGCTGCCCGTTGGACCACATGTTCATCATGGGCTGCTGTTGCTGCTGCATGAAGCCGCCGGTGCCCCAGGCGCTGGCGGTGGCAGCCCAGGGGTTGCCGCTCATGGGTGGGGCCTGAGGGATCTGAAGCTGCTGCTTGGGCTGGTGGTTGCGCTGCTGCTGCTGCTGGTTACGGTTCTGATGCTGCTGTTGGTTACGGTTCTGCGGAGGCTGGTTACGGTTGTTCTGCGGCTGCTGTCCCTGCATCTTCCTCTTCTGCCCAGCGTTGGCCACAGCAGGAGACTTCGGTGGTGCAGCAGGGGCGGGCGGACCGTTCCTTCCGCGGTAGCGATCGAGAGCGAGTCCAAGTGTCTTGTGCAGGTGGAAGGCCATCTGGGCCTGATCATCGTTCCTGATGATCTTGTTGACCTTGGGATCGTTGGGACCCTGGACGCCGAGAGCGATGTCGCACAAACGAACAGCCTCGGGACCATGCTTGAACACCGGCAGCTTGGAGTTGTCCTCCGTCTTGCTGTCCTTGGCTGTCGCTGCTTCATCCTTGCTCTCGGGGCTGCCGTCTCCCTTCAACATGTTGCTCTTGTTCTTGGTGGCGGTGGCCTTTTCCACCGGCGCCAGCTCTCCCTTGACCAACGTCTTGAAGTTTTCAAACGTGAGCCCGCGCTTCTTCAGCCATCCATTGACGTGGGCGCTCTCGCCGACAGTCTTGTGGATGTCGCTCCTGGGGATGAACTTGCTCGTCCAAACCATGGTTGCACGGTAGTTGATGGCGGTCCCAAGATACTCCTCCTTCTTGGCGTTGTTCTTCTGCTCGTCGCTGATCTTGATCGCTTCCAGGGAGACCTTCTGCCCCTCGATGAAGATGTGGGTGAGGTCGGAGTCCTTGAGGTTGTAGCCGAGGACCCAGGTGAACTTACGCACGAACGTGACGAGTTCTCCCGTGAGCGGTCCGCTCTCCACCTTGATGATGCCTCCCACTGCACCCAAACACTTGCCCTTGTTCTTCTGCTCGCTGCGCTTGAGGAACACCACGGTGCCCTTGTTCTCCTCACGGCGGAACGGGATGAACTGGCGCTCGGGACCCTCGCCCTTCAGGGCCTTCATGAAGGTGGCGATGGTCATGTTGTGGCTCTCCAGCCAGAGGAAGAACTTGTAGCGGCGATCGGCGGGCATGTTCTCCAGGGTCTGAGGGTTGGCGGGGTCACGTGGCCAGCCAATCCAAGCCTCGGATGCCTTCACCTTGGTGCCCTTCTCAGCCGGAGCCAACCTATTAAAGAAGGATAATGTTATATATTGTAGCTGTGTGTGCAGTGCTCTCGAATATAAGAAAAAAAAGTTACACTTACTTGACGTAGACCGGGTCGTTCTGCGAGAGGAAGAGCTGCAGGTCGGCGTTCTCCAGGCTGAAGCCAAAGACGGACATCTCCTTGCGGTAGAAGAATGCGCTCAGGCCGGAATGCTCGCCGCTCTCAACATGCAGGAGACCGGTGTGAACCTGAGTTTGCCTGAAAAAAATGTATTGTTAAAACGTGGAAATAAAATATCTTCTACAAGTCTTACTTGATGAAAGGTGGGAAGAGATCCTCGACCCTGGCCAGGGCAACTTTTTCCTTCTCCGGGACGTCCCCAGCGCCATTGAAGTAGTCCTTCCTCGGCGTCACGCTCCCCTCCAACATGCCCTCATACGTGCTCACATCCAGACCCTCCCTCGAGAACAGCTTCACACTGTTGAACGAATACACGGACGGGTACAGCAGCGTGTTGTCGGCATTGTTGGCCGTGCTGACCTGTAGCCCGGACCCGGTCGAGTGCTGGTAGCTCATCGTGCTCTTCCAGCCCAGCGACACCTCGTGGGTCACGTTCGCGTGCTCGACGCTCAGCGTGTTGCGCTCGCTCTCATCAAGAGGGCGAAGGTAGCAGTAGAAAAGGTCCATGCCGAACAGGGCAGGCGAGAAGAAGTACTGAAGATCAGCATTCTCAAGGTTGGCGCCCAGGTGGAACAGGTTGCGGCGGTTGAAGCGAACCCGCTTCACCCCGGCGGCGTCCTTGCCGTTGGCGATCAAACGCTTCAGCTGGGGTCGGACTTGCGTGTGCGCGGACGGGTTAATCAGCTCAGCAATGCCGCTCTCAACGCCGCTTGCCCCGGCGGGGTCGAAGCTAAGCATGCGAGCCATGTAGTACGGCTTCCTAGCGTTGGCACCCTTCACGCCCTCGTTGTAGTTGATCTGCTTCTGGTTGAAGATCAGCTCGGACAGGGTCGGCCTGCTCTCGGTGAAAACGAGCAGGGCGACGTGAGTCACGCCCTCAGGACAATGCCGCTCGAGAGTCCTGGACGCAGCGGTCAACTCCTCCAGAGGAGAGTAGTCCACCTCAACCTGGGTTCCCAGCGGGATTGTCTCAGCCAAGTCGGCGGTGGCGGACAGGTGCTCGGTGTCAAGGAACACCCTGGCCCTGTGGAAGAACACTTCCACACCGCCGACCTTTACGATGCCGCCCTGAGGCAGCAGCAACTTGGACACAACACCGGTGGCGCTCTTGGTGGAGGCCTTGTCCGGGTGCGGCAGGGGCCAGACGGGCGCGACGCGCACAAACCACGAGTCTGATGCGACATCGGACTCTGGCTTCTCCTCTGAGAGGACATTCTGGGAGACCCATTCAAGCCGCTTTGTGAAGCTCTGCTTCTGAGCATCGCTAGGCTGGTCGCTGGGACTCTCAGTGATCCAGAGCTGGGTGATACGCCAGCCGAGAGTATCAAACTTGTTCTCGTTGTTGCCGCCCTCTTCATCGGCCTTGCCAGCGGCGGCGGCCTCGTTGTTCTTGTTGCCCTTGTAGTGGCCCTTAAAGTGCTGGAAGCGGTTCGGCTTGTCGCACTCAGTGCAGTCAAAATTCACTTCCAAGCCTAGAGAGTGGACATTGACAAGCAAAGGGGCGGGCAAAAGTGGTTGGAGGGAGAAGAAAAAAGAAGTTTCTGTTAGCATAATTGGTCAACTTCTTAATCACCTTTTCTACATAAATAGCTACTGTCATATCACCATCACCCACACATTCTAACCAGTATCTATTTAATTATAATGATATCACGCAATAGAGAGTATAAAATAAATAGATACTATGTAACATTTGACATTGTCCTTTACAACATTGGCTTATAGCCTACAGTAAATTCATTGATCTCTTGACAATCCCATAATCTTTCCTATGAAGTAGTCAGACTAATAATATCAGATTTAATAATATCTGACTAAATTAGACTACTTTAAAATTTTACCTTGCTACCAGATTTATATCAAACTTGCCTTTTGGGAAGACCAGAGCTAGCTCATGATCAGACTTGCAAGAGTCGAGCAGATGGCTCATGCCATTCACATAGGCCCTGCCTGGCAGCAGCCCAGCCGTCTGCGCCTTGCCCTCAAGCTGGAAGGACACGCACACACCAAACCGGCGCGACTTGGTCACCTCACCGCGAATGCCGGTGAGCGCGCGCGGTGGTGGGCGTGCCTCCGGGGCGGCGGCGTCAGTGGTGGACACTTCCATGGTCTCGTTGGCGGCCGACTCGTCAAGAGTGGAGTCAGCGGCCTTGGTATCTTCGGAAGACATGTTGCTGATCTGAGCTTTCTTATCCTCCTTGATCAGAAAGGTTGCGGTTGAAAAAGTGCTTTTTGTATTTAGGTCCTAAATGCGGGATCGTTTGATCTGAAAAGAAGGATAAGATACATTAGCATTTTAATATCTTATTAACTGTCACGTCTTTTAAAAATTATATATTTTATTGACTTTTTAGAAACATTCTTCTGACTTGACATTAGCTACAAGGTCACACAATATTTAGCACTTTTGATTCACTGCTCATGACTAGTCCACAATCACAACTTTTGCTGCTCTTGCTGCTTTTTGTATTTTTTCCACTCACTGTCAAAATGCCCAAAGTCAACATACGGCTTAATCCGCCCGTTCTCATCCATGGGCAGCTCCCTGACGTTTTTTGCCCTGGCATCGGAGCTGTTTGGTCGTCGTCGTAATTGTGTCCTCAGCCCGACGCCTAGGTCTTTTTAGAAACACTCTTCTGCATTTTAACTGACATGACAAACCCTCCACAATTTTACGGTTAATTCACTGCAACACTGCTTTTATCCACTAGTCCACAATCATGACTTGTTCGTAGTCGTCATTTCAGCTTTTCCTTCTTATGCACCAGAGAAAATAAAACAAACTGGAAACACTGATTTGTGACTTGCTCCTGCTGCTCTTTGTACTTATTCCACTCCCTTCAAAATGGCCAGTCCACATACGGCTTAATCCGACCATTCTCATCCATGGGCATCTCCCGCACGTTTTATGCCTAATCTGGTCGTGGGGATCGGCTTCTGTCCCTGCGGCGAACTCCGTTACCGTTTTGCTGATGCAGGGGGAGGGCATCGATTCGAAATATTAGTGCAGCGGGCGCGGGAACACCCGCAGCAGGGAGAGGTGGGCCAGCAGGGAGAGGTGGGCCAGCAGGGCCAGCAGGGCCTGCGGGGCCAGTTTGTCCACGAGGACCCCTCGGGCCTGCAGGGCCGCTGGGACCGTGGAAGAGCCGTCCTGGCGACCCCTGCGGTCCTGGCACACCCTGCACACCAGTTTCTCCTCTTTCCCCTCTCTCGCCTCGGTCTCCTCTGTCGGCTCTCTCTCCTCGGGCGCGGCGCGCGCCTCGGACGGCTGCTGAGCGGTGAGCGGGTGGGGGGGGGGGGGGTGGGGTGGG
>LR138452.1:3366-16727 GCA_900659605.1 Tisbe holothuriae | reverse complement strand
GCGCTCGCCTCTCTCTCCTCTCTCTCCTCTTTCTCCTCTCTCTCCTGTCTCCCCTCTCTCTCCTCTTTCTCCTCTCTCTCCTCTCTCTCCTCGGTCTCCTCTTTCTCCTCTCTCGCCTCGGTCTCCTCGGTCTCCTCGAACGCCCTGAACACCTTGGGGTCCTCGGAAAACGGAGTCCTGAAACGAACCCACAAATTTAGCCACAGCCACAAAGGTTAAGAAGCAATATACAGGCAAATATTTAGTTAAATATGTACACATTGCCCAAGGGGTGCCAGCAGGGAAAACATTTGAAGTTTTCTATCATTCCCGCACTCATTTCAAAGAACAAATGTCTCATAAGTGTCTCATAAGTCCTTACAGACTCAGCATTCAGGCAGCTTTTGCTGAAACCGTCAGAAAGCAAACCTTTTGTCTCTTATATTAACCTTGACATTGCCTAAATAGGCAAGTAGATGATAAGAAAAAATACCATTCTGGGTATCAACAGTTTGTATACCAGAATTCTCTTGCACATCTGTTGATGCTAAAACTAAAAACATCAAGGTATATCCGAGTGCACCACAGGCTATGTTGTGAACTTGATCCCATTCTTCCACGCTAAAGCAATAATTTCCTTGCTTTAAGATGCAATTTATGCATGGACTACGGCGCATCCATGGCTGACTACATGACTGCAAATTAACCCAATCCCCTTTGTCGTGCTGGGATTGTAGAGAGGAAGACCTGGCTCGTAGCGAGTAGAGGACTCTAAGAGGCAGACCTGGCAACTCAGTTGAGGTTCAAGGACTCCGGAACAAGGCTATTAGTTTAGGTATCCGACAACGTAGGAAGACAACTATAGCCACATAAGCTACATATCTCTGGAACGAAAGACACTTTGGCTGATTGTGTCAATCGGCCGCTCAAATGTTTGTATTCAGTTTAGACCAAATATATCCTCAGTAAACTCGCATACTTGATACAGAGAAGTTGTCTACCGCTCCTTCAACCTATTGTTAAAGGGTATCAAAGTGCAATACAAGACATCTGTAAAGACAAAATTAAGCGGACTCGTTTCATTATTAAACAATCGGATATATGGGTTTCAGTACTACACGTAAGGTCACGTCCCACTCGAGGGCATGTTCCACCCGGCTAAAGCGTTATTTACCGACTTGTACACCCAATAAGAATAAAATGAGCACTTACATGAAAGAACAGTTCTTGCGAGACCTGCCTCTGCAGGCACGCAGCGCTGCAAAAGTCGCTTCCTTCCTTGCGAGCACGGAGTTGGCAATTGCGGCACATACCCTCCCCACCTAATAGTGCCCACTCCATGCCGACAAAATGCCGCAGGCAATTAGTAGAGCAGAATTTTGAACCATGCTTTGCCGGATTTTTGCACTTGGTGCATGCGGCAGCGCTCTGGTTGGCGGCCGACTCGTCAAGAGTGGAGTCAGCGGCCTTGGTATCCTCGGAAGACATGCTGCTGATCTGAGCTGTCTTATCTTCCTTGGTCAAATTTGCGGTTGAAAAAAGTGCTTTTTTGTTTAGGTCCTTAATGCGGGATCCTTTGATCTGAAAAGAAGGATAAGATACATAAACATTTTAATATCTTATCAACTGTCACGTCTTACATTTTAGAAACACTCTTCTGACTTGACATAAGCCACAAGGCCACACAATTTTTAGCACTTTTGATTCACTGCTCACGACTAGTCCACAATCACGACTTTTGCTGCTCCTGCTGCTCTTTGTATTTTTTCCACTCACTGTCAAAATGCCCAAAGTCAACATATGGTTTAATCCGCCCATTCTCATCCATGGGCAGCTCCCTGACGTTTTTCGCCCCGGCATCGGAGCTGTTAGTCGTCGTCGTAATGGTGTCCTCAGCCCGACGCCTAGACGACGACGTCATTGTGCCACCATCCGCACTACTCGAGCTCTTCTTCCTCCGCGACAGCTTTGCGTTGAAATTACGCACTAGTAGCAGCACGTCCTCACGCACTGAGCTGTCCTCCGCCTCAGATTCGGACGCCATTTCAAAGTGCTCCCTGTGCATGCGCACCACCTTGTCCACGACCGCTTGCGCCACGCCGGTCACGGTCGGGTTCTCGCTGAACTGCTCCAGCGTGATGCGACACAGCTCGAGCATGACGTCGCCGCTGCCAGTGTCTATCTCGGTCAGGCAGTCGACGAGGGAGTGGGAGAAGACGAGCAGGAATTGGAAGGAAGGGTCGAGCTCGATACCGCCGTGGATCTCCGGCGCGGAGAGCACGGGCTCATCCCTGGCATGGCGTAATGCAGGAACGTCCTTGTAGCCACCTTTCAGCTTGTGCGACCCCAGACATCTTGTGTATCCTGTAGGGCCGAACTCGGTCTCCAGCGAGTCGGCATCAATACCAATCTGCCTCAGTCGAAGGTTTTCATCCTCGTTGCTGATGACGTGATCCACGGACAGCAGTATGACTCGGATGTCCCCAGTTGGCAGCATGGCGCACACGACGGCACGCGTGTCGCCGACATTAGCCACGAATAGTCTGTGGTTTAGCACGAGTGCGACCGTGGCGGACGCGCCAATGTCAACATCCTGCTCCAGGCGACGGAGCCGCTCCGCGGCGTCGTGTGTGACTGTGCCCGCGTCTGCAGACTGCATCCGGATAGCGATGAGTTTGGCCAGGGTGTCGTAGATGCTCTCAAAGTATTCGCGGTCGACTGTGTGGAAGGCTTGTCTGAGTACTTCGCGTACTGCATCGTCTGGGGTGTCGCGGGAGAGTTGGCCGAGGATCAGCTCTGCGGGGATGCGTTTCCGAGCAAACTCGGCCACCTGGCTGCCCGTGAAGCCGTCAAAGACGCCGTAGAGGGAGATGTCGGACTCTTCATGGCTAAAATACAGGATGAACTATTATACAGAATCGAATGAAAATATATTTACCACGTTCATATATGTTAATATCTCAACATCCTTACCAAAGACAAGAGTAGATCACTTCAAATTAGAACAAAATAACAGCAATTTAATTACCTGTGGTGGAAGGACCTGTTCTGATTCGGGTGCATCTCGACCCTCTGTCCGTCCTTCCGGTAGATCTCATTGTTGCAGATCCCGATTCCAGTGTGCTTGCACAGTGGGATGTCATCAGTCCAAGAGATCTCAAGACTCATCCTAAGCCTGGAAAGGGAAACAACAGTTGTGTGAGAAAAGGGTATCACAGTGGCTTCAAACGAAGAGGACTCTTTGATTATTAACGACTTCACAAAAAGAAAATACATTGATAAATACATCAGCTGTGTCCATGGACTAGGTCGTCGGGGCGGTTAGCCCCAGTAGTTGCCAGGCTGGGCAGCTGAGCCTGGGGCAACAGTGCCTGGGGCAGCAGGAGTACTACCATAGCCACTCTGGCGGGCGTATTGTTGCGCCTGCTGGGCCTGGTACTGTGGTTGCGTCTGCGACTTGGGAGCCGCCGCCTGGGCTGCCTGCCAAGCGTAATAATCAGCATATGCTGCCTGAGGCTGCTGCGGCTGTGGTGGCTGCGGTTGCATTGAACTTGCTACAGGTGGTGGTTGCGCCTGCACACTAGGCGCAGGGTATGTCACTGGCTGTGAGGCCGCATGTTGCTGCTGTAACTGCTGGTGTGGCTGCTGCTGTTGTAGTTTACCCTTCTTAGCTGGGGGATGGCCGCCAGCCCCGTTGTTACCGGCGAAGCCACTGAAGGGAACGCGGGTCTTCTTGCTCTTGTATCGCTCCACTGCGACCTTCAGCGCCGCCGCGACGTGGAACGCCTTTTGGGCGAGTTCGTCGTTGTACACGAGGCGGTTCAGCAGGGGATCCTCGGGCCCGGAGGCCATGATGGCACCCTCAATCATTTCAGCAACGTCAATGCCGTGGCAGACCACAGGCAAGTCTTCCGGCCTCGGTCCGGGTGGACCAGCCATGCCCATCATTGGACCACCACCCATACCAATCGGGGGGGCATTCCTCCCACCACGTGGCCCACCTCCTGGGGGTCCACCACCTCCACCAAGCGCCATGGCCATGAGGTTTTTGTTATGCTTATTGTCGCCCAATCGCCGTTCTGATGATGAACCACGACGATTTCCTTCGTCATCTCTGTTAATGTTCACTCCGCGGAATTTAACAATCTCCTTATGGTGATAGAAACCCATTTTGTTCCTCCTGTCCCTCGGAGTCGGCGGCAGCTCGCCCTTAGCGAGCTCCTCAAGCCGTTCTTCATTGAACTGACGTTTACCCAGCCAGTCATGGATGCCAATGTCATGCTGGCAGGTGTTGTACTTCCTGTTCTGAGGACGAGCCGGACCCAGCCAAGCAACTACAGCATGGTGGTTAATGTTCTCCGGCAGTCCAGGGTACAGCTTGGCCTTCAGCTCCTCAGTCAATGGCTCAATCTCGGTGTGGATCTTCTGATTGGGCGAGATTAGATAACTAATATCCGCCTTGCTCATCCACCTGCCGTAGACCCACAGCTTGGACCTGTGCACGGCAACCATCATGCCGAAGGACCGGTCCATCATCTTGCCCTTTTCATTCGGCTCCTTCCTCATGGCGAACCCGGTCACGACCTCCATGACGGCGTACTCAACGGCCTTGTCCTCGTCGCCGTCGGCCTTTGGGAACAGCTCCTTGAACGCCCCGTTGTGCAGCTCCTTCTGGAATGGGATGAAGGGCGGCGGCATGCGGTCCTTGCCGTCCAAGATGAGGCGGAAATCGGCGAAGGTGAATCCGTGGAACTGAAGCCAGGTCAGGAAATCCGCTCGCATGTCGGGGGTCATACATTCAGGGTCGGAGCTCTTGAAATCAACCCTGAAATACATTTCATATTAGTTTGATGCTTTAAATAGGTATGATAATGATTATTACCTTTCAACGACCACCTTCGTGCACACATCGCTCCCATCAGCCGCCAGCTGCACCACCAGCCGATGATACGGCGTCAGCACGGACGACAGATCCGCCTTAGCACACGAATGTCCAAACACCTCCACCACAGACCTGTCGAACGTCAGCGTCCTCCCCGTCATTGGACCCACGATGATCTTCACCTCGCCGTGAGTCACGTCAGCGTGATCTATGTCATCAGTCTCTTCCGGAAAGAGCTTGGTGAGTAGAGCACACGCGTAGCCCTCCGGTGTGAGCCGCATCCGGCTCGGCGTCCACCCGTACAACATCTCCTCCATGGCTTGCAGCGAAAGGCACTTTCGGTTGACGGCTACAAACATGTTGGCCGAGGACGGCATGAGCTCAGCCAGGTTGCCAAAGTCGGTGTTGTCACGACCCATCTTGATGACGGAGCCGTGTTCAGCCTTGTGTCGGATGACAATGTTGTCGTCCAGGGAGAACTTTTTCTTGGCGGCCTCCAGCTCGGCCTCGGGCAGCGGTTCAATGCTGACCAGAATCTCATCCGTGAACCGGAACATTTTCGAGATATCACACTTGTCCATGGGGAGACCCAGGAAGTAAATCTGCTCGCCAGACATGAGCACGTACGACCCGACTTCCGTGTCCGCGCCCTCCGTCCCCGAATGCGGCGCGACCACACCCAGACAGTGCGTCACTCGATGGTCCTGCTCCGGATCCGACAACATCCGCACAATCTTGATCTTGGGCGACGTTCTCTTCAAATGTCGGTTGAGGACAAATTCATCCGCATCTTGTGGCAGATCCTTGATGGAGAGGTGTCGTGTCTCCGGACGTCCTTTCTGCACCCAAAGGCAGATATTGTCCGTGGGGCTGTGTTTAAACACAAACTCCTTTTTTGTTGGATTCATGTTGTCCACGGTATGCACGTACACAACATCCCCAAGGTCCAACATCTCCTCCAGGATCATGGTTTGGGCCAGCCGCTTTCCATTAATCAGCAGTCGCGATCTGTGGAAGAAGACCTCGTCCCCGCTCTCAGAGAGTGTCACAATGCCTCCGATCGGCTTTAGCAACTGGGTGACGATGCCTTCCACCGGCTCATCATTGTCCACCTCGGGGTTCCTTGGCCATCTTGGCCGCTTGCCATCCCCACCCCAGTAGTTGGTGATGAACCACCTTGCAGGCGGCAGCTGGGTCTTCTCATCTCGCAGCAGGTTGCACTTGATCGCCTCCAGCTTCGCCATGACCTCTCGAAGGACTTCGGCCTCTTCAGGGGTGCCTTCCGCGGGTGGGGCATCCTCGCCACAGTCCTCCGTCCACGCACTGACCAGCTCATACTTGAGCCACTTCTCCACCATGGTCCCGTTCCTCCTCGCCTCCCTCAGCGCCCTGTGCTCAGCCTCACTCTTGGGCTGGTTGTGCGTGAGCACGAGGAACTTTCCAAACGTTGACCCGCCCTCCGTGCTCTGCACAAAGATGAGCTTCTCTTCCCGGTTGATGGGCGTCATCGTGCCCATGATCTTGGTGGCCGTGTACGACTGGAACAACTCCCTGATGGCGGCGTCCGTGTGCGCCGCTCGGATCAAATTGACGGACCTGGCGAGGAATGAGTGTCCGGGAACCATCTTGACCACGACGTCGGGCTTGCTGACCACGGTGAAGTAGACGGCGTGCTGGAACGCCTTGAAGAACTTGAGCTCGACGGGGGCGTTTGCTGATGATGCTTTGGACGAGGGCTTGGTGGGAGTCGTCGGCTCCGTCTTCACCTCTGGCTTGTCGTTGGTCGCTGTGGTGTCTTCCGCCATGGCGGTCTCCGGTGTGGGAGACTTTGACGCCTCCGAATCCATCCTTGGAGGTGAAGCCTGTGTCTTCGGTCCAGCCAGAAGAAGGTCGAGGAGCAAAAACCGTCGTTCTCACTTCCTGTCGACGGTTGTGAGTCGATCGCTTCTTCTTCTTCTTTCTTTTCGCCGGTTGCTACTTGCTCGGTCGGTTCTCTGCTGGTTCTTCACTCTCTTTGCCTTTTTGGTGACGTCGCCTTCAAGCGCTTGATCGGCTGCCGGGCAGACACCACGAGCTGCACTCGCTGCACTACTACCACCACTCGCCTGGCTGCTGCCGCCGCCGTCACTTTTTTCTTCTTCTTCTTCCTGGCCTCGTTTGGAGGCAATCCTGGCCAAAGAGAAGAACTTTCCACGGAAAGCTACCAAAGCACTAGCCAGCCAAACGAACGAGAAGCCCGTTTTCGTTTTTCTTAATTTCTTTTCTTTTCTGCTGACTGCTGTTGTTGCTGAGCCAACTCGGCTAGCCTGTCTTTGCTGAGCTCAGCAGCCGGCGCGGCGGCGGAGTCTCTCTTTTCTTCTTTGCCGGTTTCGTATTTTCTGATAGCTGAGCTGCAAAGGTTAAAGAGCGCAAGGTGCGCAACCGAAAGACCGACTTTAAAAGCATGTTAGAGCAACGGGATTTACGGGAATATGATGCGAGCATGAACCTACTACTCTTGTATAGTAGGTTCATGGATGCGAGGGAGACTTCTATACTTCGTTAACAATCCAAGCAATGTTCAATGTAATTTATACAAGTAGAGAGAGACATCTATACTTTTAACGCAAATATCAATATTTCCTTTTGTTCAAACTATATAATTTTCATTAAAGTGCATTTTCTGCATAATTAAATCATCTATAAAATGCTGCGCCAATACAAGTATAATCCCTGCAATCCTTGCTCATGCAAATTATCGTTAAATATTATATTAAATATATGATGATCATTCCTACAAATGCAACGTACCTGTAACACTTTTTACATTCACTTTCCACTATGGCTAATAGTATGACTACCTACTTAACAAAGATATGTAGATTAACTTTTACAATTCTTACTGCTTTATAGTTGTAGTAATTAGTCCCGGTCATGGTACCTACTACACGTATCTAATTAATTAGTTTGTGAACAAGAATGCCGAAGCCATGGGTACTTGTGCATCTTTAGATGAATGACTTTAAGTCGGGGGTTGTCCCTACTTTATAATGTATGAGTAGTAATGTAGTATAGTAGGCTTCATATCTACTATGACAAGGCAATGTTTACTTAATGTATTGCTAGAGCCTTGAGAGATAAGAATGCGCCAAACGGAAACACTACTTCTGTGATTGTGAAAATGATTGTAGAAAAATGTAGAAGCAAGTTACTTGGAAGCTTTAACCCTGTGTTCAACTATATATATAATAAGAAAATGTCAACTGCACAACCAAAGGCTAAGTCTACCTCTACACCATTCAAGCCAACGGACATTATATCCATACCAGTGGAGGGGTTGCCAATCCACAAAGCATTCAAAGCAACTCAAGACCAAATCACTGCAAAATTCAAAGATCTGGAAAACTGTCAAAACGAACTCAACACTGCCCACGTGACCTTGCTCGTTCTCAGGATCAAAAACTTCAACAAGGAGGCTGAGACAGCCGCTAAAATCAGAACTATCATACATGAGGCAACTGTCAAAGTCTTGAAAGGAAGACCTCTAAACCTCACATTCAAAGGCCTTCAATTCATGGGCAGCTGGCGGGAGCAAATGCATGCCATCATTGAGGACAACAGGGACAAGGATCTGCTAAAACAACTCCAGTCTGAAATCAAGACTGGACTTGAATCCCTGGACAATGTGTCACTCAACCCGCGTGATCGTCACTTCAAGCCCCATCTCACGCTCTTCAACTCGGCCAATCACAAGGACCGGGCGAAGAGGAATCAGCCAATGGCAGAGGGCGCTGTAGATGGCCATGAGGATGTCGCGTTTGGTAGTGAGACTGTGACCAGGGTCCAGTTGATGTCGCTGCTTTGGTATGAGAAGAGTCGGTATAAGCACAGGGAGCTGGCGGAGAGTGTGAGGCTGATGGAGGGTTGGCAAGAGTTGGAGTTTGAGGAGTTCAAGAAGCTGCATAAGGAGTGCTGTCCGAGTCTGGCAAAAATGGATAAAGAAGAAAGGAAACCTCTATAAATCTAGCTTAAATATTCATTTAAATTGACAAATGTGTTCATTAATAGCTTTACATATATCACTGCCAATATATAATAAATATAAAAATAGAAAGTAATAAATCAAGTTATGTATCAATCAACCGGACATAATTGTAATAGGTAACCATGTGCCATATATACCGATACCGCGGTATTAGTCGGTATTTTTGCAATACCGTACCGACAGTCGGTATTTTGAAAGTAGTCGGTATTGCAAAATCGGTTTTATTAAGGTCTGGGACCTGCAAAAAGCGTTTTCTGTTTCTAAAAAATTGATTGCCAGGCCCAAAAATTGCCGTTAATTTTGTTAATATAAATCAGTGTCTAATAGGATTAACATTATATTATTCAGTCTAAAATAGTGGCAACAATGGAATGATAGCGAAATAGTCTAGCAAGAAAACCTCAAATAATATTTCTACTGTTCTTGCTTTTCTTTTGTCCAGCAATGATTCTTCTGCATGCATGATGTTTCTCCTTTGCAGATAATCCCCACGCCAACTTGACAACATAAAAAAGCTGAAATAATCGTATAAGCAAGCCTTCATTTAATTGACTAAACATGGTTGTTAAAAAGATTAAGATTACATTCTTCATATTTGTTTAATTTTATTAAAATCATTGTCGAGTTATGTATTTGGGGTATCGGGGTGCGCATAGTAGGGATAAAATTGAGTTTTATTGCTAAATAGGCCAATCATTGATGCATGTTTATTGAATTTTCAAAATACCGACAAATACCGACTAATAGTCGGTATTTTCCAATACCGTACCGACAAAATACTAATGGATTTTGAATATCGCACATGCTTAGTAATATGCTTTAAATTTTTATTTTATTATACGTTTAAATCCGTTCTTAGTGCGAAAGATCAGTGCGAACGTTCTTTAACGATATTAGTGCGAGACATATTTTGCAATGTTGCTAGCTCTTAACATTCCACTAGTTAGGCAATTGCGAATACGATAAGGATAGTTCACTCAGTTTTCAATACGATACGGCAGCAAGAAGACACATTATGACTGATGCAGTCAAAAGGACACCATGGGACTTCAACTACTTCCTTTCCGTGCCCATAAATGATCCATCCCTGGTCAAGGAGCTCGACGTTGCTCAGAAAAAGGTCATTGCAAACTGTCCGGACGCTGACGGAGCGCAACTCTCTGTCCAAAAACTGCACCTTACCCTACTAACAATGAAAGTTGACAATGAAGAGTCATTCTACACGGCATTACATCGAGCTACAAAGTGTCTGGACGGCAAACCACTGTCTCTGTCCTTCTCAGGACTCGGCCAATTTCCCAACCCACCCAAACACTACATTTTTGCCAAGGTAAAGGAAGACAATGAGCTGAAACGGTTGAAGAACTTTGTCACGGAGCTGATCAATGAGATGAAGAGTGCAGACGGGGTTAAACTGGATCCACTTCTAAGGCCGTTTGCCCCGCACGCGACCCTGTTCAACACAAGGGGTCACTTTGGGAAGGAGTTGGATCGGATGGACTTGCCAGAGGAGGCCATTGGAGGCATGGAGGAGGTTGAGTTTGGGGTGCAGGTCATTGATGGGTTTACGGTTTGCTCCAGGTCGAAGGAAGACGGTGTCAAGGATGTCAAAAAGATTATGTTTTTGGATGAATGAAAGGAATTCAAGTGCAAATATGTATTACTACGTAATTCTATCTGGCTCGCAAGATTTAAACATTAACAATGCTTATGCTCCTGTAACTACAAGCTAGGTAATGAAAAGAAACTTGTACCGGTAGTAAGCTTATCGCATAGAAACGTACACTTGTTAGCTTTTTGGTAAGATTGTATTTTCTTTAATATTTTTGGATATTTATATCGCATACGACGAGTGTGTGGCGCATATTTTTATGTATGTAATTTTAAAAGTTTTACAATTGTTCAACGGAGACAAAAACGACTGCAGCTAAAACACGTTTCTTTTTCAACTTTTTCTTTATCTGACGACAACAATTAATGGCTTTTTATGCATTTAACTCTCTCTGTAAATGTGTATATTTTTAGAAGCAGCGCTGTGAAGTTTCTAAACACTGACTTTAAAATATGTACGACGGACTTTTAGTTTTATAATTCAGGAAAAATGTTTTATTGTTGAATTGTTCGAAGAAGTTTAGGAGAAAAATATATATGATTTTATCCTGCCAATAAATTGCTCGAAAAATCAGCAATTATTACTGCGTGTTTTCTATTTCACCGAGTGCTTTATAGCCTACATTACTTAATGAGATATAGAACCGGAAAGAATTTCCTATTTTCCATATAATAGCTGTATGTAATTATCCTTCTACACTATGACTCTGCACTTCCCCTTGAACTTTAACCATCATCCCCTAGCACTCTTCAATGTCGCCTCTAAAAGCAATGACTGTCTCAATACGTTCTCCGTCACTCTAGAATAGATGGTACTTCCGCTTGAGATCGCACCGCTTCCAGTAGGGCAGCCTGTAGAACTCCTCGCGGGTGCAGCGGAACACCATGTCGAACTCGGCGTCGCTGAGGTGGCGCTCGAGGGAGCAGCGCTCCACGTCGCCGGGAAGACGGTAGTTGGTGGTGAACAGCAGGTGCAGGGGGTAGATGTTGGGCGCCTAGATGATCACAGTGTGTATAACTGGGATTTAATTAAACAAAAGTCATTATGTTACCTGCAGTGGGTCGGGCATATTCGGCAGCGACCTGTTGAGCGTCCCATTGCTACTCGCCACCATCTCCTCATGGCCCTGCCTCGGCGTGCTCGTCGCGCGCCCACCTGCCACCATCGCGCTGCTCACCGGCCTCGGAGTGGCCGCCTGCAGCCCCTGCGTGTACGTGCTGCTCACGCGGATGTTCTCCCCGCGCGGTGTGTTGCCCTCGCTGTGACTGCGATGGCCGTTGACCGGCGTGGCGTGTACCGGGCTGCCGCTCTTGGAGCTGAACTCGGTGCTGTAGGTCTTGCCGGCGTCGCCGAGGGTGCCCTCTTCGCCGGCGGAGTCATAGCCTCCACCAGGAGAGAATCTGGAAATGGAAAGAATTATTAGCACGTTCAACCTTCATTTAGGAAAATCCTCTAGACATAATAATCTCCAATTTCAATTGCTCCACTGCGACAAAAGCTATTTTTATGGCTTCCTCTGCAAAGGCCCATTTTCCATTATCTTGTCGCTCTGCTAATGACGATAGCGCATTATTATTACCTAGTCGGCAGCGTCTGCGCCTTCTGTGTGTACCCGGGTCGGATCGGGTTGATTGGGCTGACGACGCGCTGCGGGTGCGGCGTGTGCGGCAGGAACGGCGTCGTCACGTTGGAGCGGCGGGACGCGCACCCGGGGCCGTCAACTTCGTCATCCCAAGGGCGGAGGTGGTCAGCAATTCTGTAAAGCACAGTGGTTTCATATGATATATATTTCAATAAGTTAGTTTTAGCTTACCTCGATGGAGAAGCGTTGAGCGGAGAGTCATATCTGAGTCTAAAGTGCGGCTCCTTCTTGGCTGCCGGTGTCCTGGCCGCAGATCTGGGGTCAATGAAACGGTTCTTCAAGCTCTTCTTTCTTTCCTTTTCAATTGCAAGTTCCTTTAAGTAGTGCTTGATTTAGAATACGCTTTTGAAGAATATAATTAAGTCATTATACCTGCAAGAAGACTTTCCCCATGCCAGTGGAGATCTTCCTCAGCTCCTCCTCGGTCTTTTCCACCTTGGGATCCGGCTGCTCTTCCTCCTCCTCATCGGAGCTCTGCACAGGAGTCGACTCCCTCGACCCACCGCCCATGGAGCTCCCAGGCTCCGAGTAGTGCCGACGCCTCCGCATGCCGCCTCCGAACGCGAACGGAGGCGCAGGGAAGTCATCTCGCTCAATGGGCGCAAGTCTGGGCGTCTCGGACCGCCGACCGTCCACCGAGTCCGGATGTTGTTCGCCATTGACTTCTTCGCCGTTCAGCTGCTGCTGCTGCTCCTGGATGACCTCCGGCGCGCGCCCGTCCGGGTAGTGGCTCAGGTTGATCGGCTCCTCGTTGTTCATGTGCGGTGAGCGCGCGCGCGGCGTGCTCGTCTGGATCTGGTCGACGAGGACGCGCATGCCGGTGCGGGACTGGGACCGGCTGCGGCGGCCGAGCAGCTGGTTCATGTAGCTGGTGCGGGAGGTGCGGCCGCTGGCGTGGACGACGGCGCGGCCGCCTGGGGGAGCGTCCTCGCCAACCTGCGGCACGTGGAAGTGCATGGCGGGGGTGGAGATCTTGCGGTCGTAAGGGTCGATTGGGCGCTTTAGGTTCGGGACATCCTGAAAATTAAAAACATTCCTGATTATCAGATATATGAACACATTATGACTGAATCAGATGCAATAAAATACCAAGTATTACTAAATTACATTATTTTTCTGTAAATTACTATTACAATTACTTTTCTCAAAATTTGTAATTCATTACAATTACAATTACTTTTTCTGAGGTCTAGAATTACAAATTACAAATTACTTTTCTCAA
>LR138451.1:0-11872 GCA_900659605.1 Tisbe holothuriae | reverse complement strand
AAGAGATGTTCTAAAGTGAAGCACAAGTGAGCTATTAGTATTTGTAATGAGGACACGAATTATGAAACACCCTGTATATTGGTATTATTGTCTAGATTCTATGATCATGGTTATTTGCTTGTAAGGCATTATCTTCAGTATACATCCATTCTAAGTTGACAGCAGTTTACTACACATATTTTCACAAGCATACACAAAAGTTTACTTTGTTCTTATTTTGTGGTACAATGTCAGAATTTGTGTCTCTATTTTTACTTCCTTCTCTATAAGAATAGTTGCTGTCTCCGGTTTCCTGCAGTACTAGTGCTAGTCTCTCTTTGCTATCGACCCTTCCTCCCTCGCTCCCAATATCGGCATTGTCATTATCTTTTCCCTTTCCCTGATTTCCTTCTTTTCCTTCGTGCATGTTTTTCGTACATTAAGATTGATTCCCAAAGGACACTTGGCGAAAACGGAGCAGGTTGGCTAAAAATATTGTACCTGCTTGTGTCCATTTAATCGAAACTTAAAAGGTATAAATTTTGATAACCAAATGTGTTTTGGGACTATGACATCACACAGCTGTCATTTAATCCGTTTGGTATGAATTTATGTAAAATATACGAATACCTTTTTATTAAATTCGACTAGGGGTCTCCTACACCGGGAAGGAATTAGGAAAACTGCCGGAAAACTTCCCTTTTCCTCCTCCAGCTAACAAGGCGTGAGTGTGTGCTGGGAGGAAGGAAAACGGTAGGAAACAAGAAGTTTTCATGTACATTTTTTGGTACTTTTCCGGAAGTTTTCCTCTGTTCCTGTTGGTGTAGGAGCCCCCTTATCGCTTTCTGGCTCGCGGTATAGTTTGTTACTTTAATCTAAAGCATTGAATGGTGTTTCAAACATAAAACAAAACAAAATGTCCTCTCTCGAAAACCTTGTTATATATTTTACAAATGATACTCCCCTTTTTGTTTGTTTGTCGCTAATAACTGTTCAGTATTTGGTCTTCCACCGTTTCTTCTAATGATTGACAAACGGGTGCTTTTTTGCCGGAGCAATTGTGAATTTCTGGGAAAACGATCGGCAGCAAAACAAAAGGAAGTTTCAAATTGATTTTCAAATAATGATAATAATGGTGGTTTTCCTCTATAGATCTAGTTGTCAGTATTTTGTGATGGTCTGTTTCTCATTTTCAGCAGAACTCCCACAGTTTCAACAAAATATTGCATAAAAGTGATTCATATTTGACAAAACGGTTTCCATTTGCTTTTCTCTTGAATTTATAGAATATAATAATGAGCTGTTTCCGAACGTGACGGGATGTCGTCGTTACCTAAATCGAGCCGTGCAATCAGAACCAGATAATGATGAGAGTCCGTCTCGGTAGCATCATCGTATCAAAACAGCGCTGCTGATTGAAACTGATATACATACTATGCCGATACAACCGTCCAACTACCCCGCTATATACTTTGCAGTTTGTATGCGTCATACATGTTCAAAGAAAACAACAAGTGTGGCATGTAAACAGCACTCTGAATAGCAGACGGATATGTTGTGTGTTTGTTATTACACGCTCTTCGCCACAGTCACAATAAAGGACCAAATTAACACTATTTATTAGCCCAGCTCTTTCTATGAAAATGAAGCGTTTGATCGACTTGTAAGCAGGTTGGGTGTGGCCGTAGTCGTACATGAACGGAAACATGCTCGGACATGTGTCCTATTTTCTTGGCGACGCCGTCCTTCGTGTTGGCTCGAAATTATAATTTAATGCCTTATGCTAATGGGCCATGCGTGACTTCTGTTTGTGGCTAAAGTAAGACCCATATCCCGAATAAAAAGAAGAACTTGTCGCAGCAGAGGCGTATTTGGCCTGGGAAGGAAAGCTGCTTGCTAAAAGTGCCTCGAAATGGGTTCATCCTCTCGTGTAATTCGACCACTTGCTTTCGCTTGCTAAAAAGGAGGAAACAAACATGGCAGCAAAAATGCTATGTAGCGGCATGAATAATTCAATTATGTATTTCTTTCCAGCGACTTCCCTCATATCAGCGACTGGGACGACCTAACGTGTAGCCTGCACAACCGCGACGGCGCCAATTCCACTGCATTGACGACGCCCACAGCTAAAGACCTCATCCTCCCACTGAGCCATGTTCAGCCGTCCGAGTTCATCTGCGAGTATCAGACCCACTGCTTCGCGCTCTGCATGTGCTGCGACTTCTTCGCCTGTGACTGCCGCATGAAGTGCTCTGAGGGATGCGACTGCTTTCACGACCAGACCTGGTCGGCTAACATTATCCAGTGCGGCCGGCGGGGACACGACGCAGTGCCCGAGTTCATCCCCATGGACGCCACCGCCATCTATCTGGACGGAAACCTCCTCAGCGACCTCTCCACAGAGACGTTCATTGGACGGCAGAAGCTCACCTCGTTATTTCTCAACTCCAGCGGCATCGTTGAGCTGAGCAACAAGACCCTCAACGGGCTGAGTGAGCTGCTCGTGTTGCACCTCGACCACAACAAGCTCGGCGAGCTGCGTGGCGGCGAGTTTGTGGACCTTCACTCCCTGAAGGAGCTCCATCTGGACAACAATGAGATCAGGCACATCCACGCTGACACATTCTCAATGCTCACCGCGCTGGAGAAGCTCACGCTGGATCACAACCGACTGGTAGACTTCCCCATGGCCGTTCTCAACGCCAACGGGGCCCTGCGATCTCTCTCGCTTGCCTCTAACCTGTGGTCATGCGAGTGCCCCTTCTTGGAGAGCGTCCAGCCGTTCCTGCGAGAGCAACGTGAGCTCATCGAAGACCACGCTGTTCTGGAGTGCGTCGACCGTGCACGCAGTCAGGCGGCGACCATGTTGGTAGGGTCGCATAACTTTACGTGCGGCAATGACGTGATGGCGGTCAGCTTTAGAACGACGGGTCAATCGGCTCCAGGGGAACATGCTGGCGTCGAGCATTCCTCTGGTCAGGCCACGGAGATGCTGAACAGAATCATTCCGCTGGTGGCTATAGTTAGTGCTGCATTCGTCATCGTGCTCAGCCTCATCATTATGGCCGTGGCGTTCAGGAAGCCAGTCAGTGTATGGTGAGTAAGAAATGTTTTGCATTGGCTTATATTCGGCGTTCTCTTCTCCCTTCCAAGGAAAATCAAGATCTTACTACTGATTACAATTAGTTGAGGCCGGGCACAAAACACCTGCCCATTACTATACATAATGTAATCCTTTTTGAAGTTCAGAGTTGCATACATGCAAAGAAGGTTCCTTAATCTACACTGTTTGTACAGGAAACAATAATTTGCTGACATATACATACATCCCCTTCCCAGTATTCCCCCATATTCTCAGATGAGTTAAGGTCCCTCCCTATTTTCTCATATACTCCTAAGTTGACCTTAGGCTTCTAAACTTCTTTTCTTGTGCGAAAACTCCGAGTTATCGACGTCATTCATCAGGAGGGAAAGGGTTCTAATATACAAAAGTCTAATTTTCCCGCGCATATGCAGGAATAAACTCTTTTGTCCTTCCTTCTCCTGCTTCATGCCACTCTTAACGATCAAATATGCCAGCCTAATGATGCTCATAACTTATTCAGACTGAGTTTGCACACTATTTCGGGAAAGAGAGAAAGAGAAAATGAGGCAAAAACTGGCTGTAATGTCAGAGAAAAACCACGAAAGCCCGCTGCTTTTTCACATAATAAATGTTCAACATTTGGCCTTTCTTCTTGTTTTGCCAGAGTAGCTCATTAGGGACTTGTTTCGCATTTTTGGTCCGCAGGGGTTCGTGGCCGCCGCCGGGGAAAATTTTCGTCCTCATTGGAGGACAAAAATGTGCAAGGGCGGTAGAGCTGATATATAAGTAAAGCAATATCTCTTCATTCCCAATTCGTCTTCATTCTGCTTCAATATGAATATGCATAGCCGTATATATAAATAAAAAATACCGTCTTCCAGCCATCCGTACGTAGCCAGTCTGTTAGCCTGCAATTGAAATGGCAATACCAAATGGGCAGCTTCTCTCAACCCCCTATATAGGGTTCAACATTTGTGTTTCCCTAAAAAGAGAGGAACCTATTATGAGTCTAGATCCCATTATCGGATGGACGGGGAGATAAATATGACAGAAAACAGGTACAGTGGGAGCAAAAGGTGTTTAAATTTAGGTCGAACTTCTGTTTCGTGTTTCCTCTTTGATATCAAATGCATGGTGTCAACACAGAGTATACGTAGAGAGAGATGGCGTTTTGCCCAACCAGTCTCACGATTGGCACTCTGGCAAACACGGTTGACAAGTTTTCTCGCAGGATGGATGCGTTTTGTATGCAAATTCGTCACGAAGAAACTTTTATGGTAAGAGCCCTCCGTTTATGACCTTCAGTGTAATGAACTCCCAGCAGTGCATACAAACATGATTTGTCGTTGGCGCCCGCTGAGTAAATGTCATATATTTCTCGCGATTCGACAATGCTAACCAGAGGATCGCCAGAGAACCCGGCAAAGCTAATAATGATCTTCAATGTCAGTTTTGACCTGAATCGAATTTTGACGGCTATGTGGAAAACACGTACATAATAAGAAGAGAAACTGAGTGATATTAAATGCTGAAAGCGATCAAAAGGAGCTAAACTAATTGGAGTTCCTGATCATATATACCAATTTATTGCTTCTAAATAACTAACTTTGCTTCTCTTCCTCATTTTGCAGGGTTCACTCCAAGTATGGCGTTCGTCTTCTCAACCGCGCCAGTGGCCCCAGCGTTGCAGACTCAAAGCCATTCGACGCCTTTGTGCATTACACCCTCACGGACTCTGTCTTCCTGCAGCAGAATCTCATGACTGGACTTGAGCAGAACAGCGGCCAGGGCAGCGGGTACAGGCTGTGCCTCCGTCACCGAGACTTCCCCTCGCTACAAACACGTTCGCTGAGCGAGGCTTTGGACCATGTGCTGGAGAACTCGGCACGCGTGCTGTTACTCGCCTCCACGGATTATCTCATTAGCGAATCTTGCAGAAGCGAGTTGAACGTTCTTGTAGAGAAAATCGCGGACCGAAAGAGCGGCGCGAACGTTATCGTCATAGCACTCAATGGCGATAAATCCCGTATCAAGAAGGTCGTAGGCCAGGACTGTGTCGTCATACGGTGGAACGATCCCTCGTTTTGGCAGAAGCTACGTTACCAGATGCCCGAGCCCTTTTCCGGTACGCTGCCCCCGCCACATCTCCTTCGCGCAGCAGCGCCACTGGGCGAAGCGGGGCCCAAGCCGCAAATCAAAACAGATTACGAGGACGACATGTGGACCTATGTGAAGGGCATGAACGGGGTTGGTCCAGGAGGAAGGAGCAGCGGGAGCAGCGGTGGTACACCAGGACAGGGACAAGACTCGAGTCTCAGCACTCGCTCGACAACGGATCACTCGAACGCCACCCTGCCATTGTCTTCAGCTTCTCCGACGACAAGCTCCGTGGCTCTGCCGCAGCAACAGCAGCCCTGTAGGCGGCCTCTGCCTCCAGCCGCAGCAACGCTGCAGCACAAATCTGGTAACTTGATTGTGAACCCGCTTCAAAACAGTGGCCATACCGCCTCCAGAGGCAGCGGGTTTTATCACCGTCGAGGTGACAGCACCCGACAGCAGCATGCGGAAATTGATTTCAGTCAATTCCGGACTCAGGACGCGGGTCCCAATCATTCCGACTCGGATTATATGTCAGTCAGTGACAGCCTCAATCGTAACCAGGGCTCGCGACTCTATCAGGAGCCCATCTACCATACTCTAGAGCCCGAGCCTACTCCTCGATCAGGTGCCTCTAAAGTAAAACGTGGTGGCCCTGGCAAGTCCGACTCCACTGTTTACATCAACGCCGACCTTGAGGTCGTGTACCCCAAGCGTCCCGCACCGCCCCAGCTGCCAGCAGGTGTTTCGATGCTCTCCGGTGTCCCGCCGCCGCAGTCCTCCTCCCAATTCCTGTCCCACCATGAAGACATGGACGACTTTGTGGACGAGGACGACGAACTGTTGGCCCAGCAGGCGGACACTACCGAGGACGATGACGGGCTCTTCGATCTGTCCCGGTCTCGGAATGGCAGCTACGTGCCTTCGCCGGCGCCGGGCTCGTTTCCGCGACAGCAACAGCAGCAACATCAAACTAGTAGGGTTCGGCCTGGGCCGCTACAACGAAAGCAGCAGCAGCAGCTTCCAAAACAAAGTCAGAGCAACAACCAATCTGCCTACTACATTTAAATGATAGTTTCGTTTAAATGCGAGTTTGCCAGACGGGAGACGTAAATGTGATTCTTTTTCACCCAAATATGATATAGATAATGGACGGACACAGTTGAAGCCGTTATCAAGATTAGTCAAAATATGCCCAATTCTGGAATAAACGAACCAAACTAAATTTAAATAACCCCGTTCAGTGAAAGCTCCTCCGTGCTTGCTTATTTTACCCTTAGAGCTGTACTTTTCAAAGAACTTGAGATATATGGACTCTATTAATATGGTATATACCGGTAGCATTGTTTAACTAGTTTGGTCATTATTAACCTTTCCGAGAAGGATGACACTATTCTGCCTTCCTTTCCCCAGTCCTCTTAGATACCGTCAATCATGACTCTGGGAGGCATTTTCGCACCCACGCAACTTCGGAAGTAGAATTTCAATCATGGCGCTGACGGTTGACCTCCAAACAAATTAGATTGAAAAGAGATTTGCATTTAGAATGGAAAAGAGATGAAAGAATGACATCTTGATTTTAAGAATATCCTCTGGAAATCTGCTCACGCCACTGGCTAAAGAGGACATATTAATATGCCGATGATGCCATAAATACATATCAAGGTCCTTTTCCGTTTGGTTAGTCATGGAAACCTGGAGACCCGTAAGCAAGGAATTTGGATATATAAACTGGAAGGGGTACATCATTAATAGCAGTTTGTTGGTATACAAACCATGGGAAATTTAAGATTTCGGTATTTGATGGGTTTCGTGATGGATGTCAAGAATTTCCGTGTTTTGACAGGTTTTGTGATTTTTTTTTTACTTTTCTTTCCGAGAATTTAGTCTGCGGAATTCCGTTGAGTATGATGTAAATAAACCTTCTCAAGGAATTATATCCAAATTCCTCGGCATTTCTATTATTATTTTTAATGATCAGTATTAGATAATGAAGATTATATTGCTTTAGTAAGAACATGCAAAACTTACATGTCATTTAAGTATCACCTATTATGACTAAATTTAGTACAAAAACTGCAAATAATCCTAGTATACATATAAAATTGTTCCTTAAAATGTAATTTATCTTGCCTGTCTCGACTTTCATTAATGTTTGCTTGATTTTTACTTTTTTAGGAAGGAATGGGACCAATTCGAACCCTGACACGATGCAATTCACGACAACTTTGAGGCGCCTAATTCTGCACAACAGTGTGCGTGCTAGTGCTCATGGTAATTGTGTAGAGTTCGAGAGCACCATGATGTGCACGGCCCTGAGACCAAGATGGGGGCGCCGAGATGTAGAGAAAGATGTTGAGCCCACTGAGCTCTTTGAGGAGGAGGTCAGGAGGGCCAGCGAGATGATGAATAAGATGGAGCTGTCCGACATCCAGTGCGCCATCTTCGGGTATATCTCGGGCTTCATTATCAGGATGGTTATGAGGACAAATAACTGCGGTCCATGTCTAGCAGCAATGATGCAGACGGTCGACCCCAGCATCTCCAACCATGAGCTCAGGCCCACATTCCGACTCATCGAGAAGAAGTCCCGGGGTGGCCTCCTCTACCCCTCTGAGCCAGTATTGAAGCTTGTCGAGCTCTGTGAACGAGCTTTTCGCATTCTGGTCGCAGGTCGCGAGGGGAATAAGATCACATTCTCACCTCATCTCAGCCGCAAGCTGTACTCAGTCGTGGCAAACCACCACAACACTGTCACATTCCATGAGTTGGACGAGCACGACTTGGAGACTGGGTGCAGCCTTGAAGACATGCATTCCACTCAGCTGAAGAAGCAGGTGTGCGAGCTGTACCTGCGGACAAGATTGTTCACTTATGGACAGCGCTACTACAAGGAGACCATTCAGAGTGACAAGTTTGGAAAACGCCAGCAGGCAAATAAGCTCATTCAGTTTAAGGGGCTTTAAAACAGGCAAAATGCATTGAAAAAGTATATATTTAATTTTAAATTATTAAGTTAATCGTAACTTTTGATGTTATTAATGAATACGTCTGATGCGTGCAACTATCAAGTCGTAACTGCCAATCTCTTGGCTTGTATTTCGTATCATTAACTCATTATCAGATGTATAGGATCCAATTCTAAAAGGTATAAATCAACTAATTACTTTACATTAATTTAAACTTAATGTCAGTATTAAATTATATTAAAATCTCTTGCAACAGATGAAAGTTAGTTAACCATCATCGCATCGCATGAAGTTGAGCATCAAACTAAATTTGTCCGTAGTTCAGTTCCGTTACATTTATATTTCCCGCTTCTTTCCGAAATCGTGAGCGCTTCCTTGTTTTTGACGTGGAAAAATGTACCCCTTCCAGTTTATATATCCAAATTCCTTGCCCGTAAGGGAAAAAAAATCTAGGTTAGTACCTTACTCTAAGTTGGTTAGTACGTACATTGAGTACGTACTACTCTCGGATTAAAGAATAATATTTTGCGCGAATTTCAAACATGGCGTCTCCGGATAGACCAGAGGCCGGTTTTTGTTCTCCTTTTTTCATGCTAATCGCGCGGTAAATCGTTTTTGTGTAGTATTTTTTGATTTCAAAACACGATTAGCAGAAAAAAGAAGAGAACAAAAACCAGCCTCAGGTTTTGATAGGCCTTGCTCATTAGGTACTGGAACTACAGCCCGTTTTTAACTCCTGGCGCTCCCTCGTGGTTTCTTTTGTCCCAACTGACGGTAATGTCAGCTGATTTTGTGTACTGGTATGTAGTGGTAGAAATGAGTGGTTTACATTGCAATTAAGACCCCCTCCTTATATTTAACGGTACTCACGGATAGATAACAGTCTGGTCTGTTAATTATATTAATCACAAATACAATAATGATGTATAATTCATGAGAAACTTAACATTAAAATATGACGGACTTTAATGATGTGAATTCCACCAATACCAGGGTTGATATATTTCTGTTTGACGCCGAAAAGTACAACTGAACTGAGTTTTATTTGGAGGCATTTTACTTAACAAATCTGGTACTTTTTGCATAAAGGTTAATTATGATCATTTCTGTGTGTATATTTTATTAGAAAAGTAATATCTTTCCAAATGAGCCATTTTTTTCAAAATTCAATTGAAGTCCCTTGGTATCCCTAATATAACAGCTATCAAGTGAGAATTCCTCCCATCGTTATCTGAAGAAGAAAAATCAAAGGTGGGTTTTTAATTGTTGGAATACTCCACTTTAAAAGACAACTTTTCTTGGTTTTTATCAATAAATGGCCTCTTAAACCAAACTCAGATTTTCCTGTCGAGCTGTGTTCATTTCTCAAAGAAAAAAGAATAAAACTCAACCTGAGCCAGGCCTAGAGACAACTGGTCCCAGTGCTGAGTTTCAATGAAAGGGGGCACTAAGGGGACAAAGAAATAGGGTTGATCTTTATTTTTGCTTTATCCCATTCATAGTTATTTAAATAGAAGAATACGAAGGCCAACATATCATAATGACTAATATACTTGTAATATTTTTTTTAAATCCAAATGTACGCAGTTTGAAAGATTTAAAACATACCCATTGGGTTTAAAAGGGTCTTTTAATGAGCTTCATCAAGTTTATAGCGGTTGGCATCTCTTTTTGGCCGAGGCTGCTGGAAATTTGGGCAGATTGGCAGAAGGCTGATGCAGCATTACCGCCAGTTGGGACAATTTCTGACACCAGTTGGCGCTTATTTTCTACTGCCAGTACCTAATAGCCTATCATAGGGTTCCTTTATAGAGAGTTCGGCCATATATCACCGTTTATTTATTCTCCTTTTTCGTCCCTGTGAGCGTTAAAGGGTTTTGGAAGTGGATAAAGAAAATACGTTTTGGTGCTTGCAACTAGATTTACATATGTAGGTTCTATAAATAATTTAAATCAGTAACTAAACCACTGAAACGACTGAAAGATATGCATAAAACTGCAATATTTTTCTGATTTAAGTCAAGTAGCATAACCCGTACTTCTTATTCCATTCTTCCTCTTTATCACGCTCTCGCCTCAGGCTGGTGCCGTGTGAGCAGAGTTCTGAGAACGGGATGCCAATAAAATAACATATGTAACATTTTTAACATCATTAAAAAAATTATACATACCGTCAACCAAATATAATCCGCGCCAACATATATGGCTATAAAATTATTTAAAAAATGTAACATAAGTTTATATGTTAAATCAACAATGTAAGAAGGATAGAGCGTAAAGGATAAATGGAAACAAGAGAGTAAAAACGACCCTCAAATGACGGGAGAAAAAGGAGGAAGACGGAGTTCTTTCTTATCACCGTGCTCAGTCCATAGAAGCGGTTGCTGAGTCATTTTCCAATCCTACTGGCTAGCCTGCTGTCCTAACTTTGGTACATACATAAACTTTTGCCTATCAAAACGTTTCGATACTCATGTTTACAGTGATATTTGACGCAATATTCTTATATGAACAATATATATTATAAACGTATATACTAATATTTCATTATTTGACATCAGAGGCTCATGAATGCGAAATCTATGCTTAAGATTTACCCAAACAGATAATGGAACACCGTCTTCCAGAAACCTGACTCCTCTTCCGGATTCCAGGAGCTCGCTCTTGGAGCCCAAAGTTCCTCTTCTTCGCACGCCGTCGCCGGGTCATGTTCGCCCAGGCTGTCGTCGTCGGGCACATCCTTGGAGGAGCTTCTCGTGCTCTTCGATGATCTCTTCTGCTGCAGTTGAATTCTCTGGCGAACCAGGCGGTGCACTTCGTTGAAGGGAAGCTTCCGCGTGTAACCGTTGTACCGGAGGAATACAGCCTGCTCTTCATTGGCGAAAATGGGGTTAAGCTGAGGGCCCGTCTTCTTCAGGTCGGCCCCTAAGCACTCATTTTTGGCATCAGAGGCGTCCCACTTGGCAATCTGGATCTGCACGACAAAGAACTCCGGCAGAAGGCCTCTCTCCATAAGCGCCATCGCGTGTCCGTCGCACCAGCAATAGCGCGTTGACCTCAGTTCGTGCTCCCTCAGCCTGCGCTTGGCCTCCAGCTTCCGCAAAACCACCCGCGATGCAGCTTTTTCTGCGCCAATGTCGCTCTCGTCCGGGTCCACAACGGGCACGTAGTGCAGCGAGTAGAGATGGTCTGGAACTGGCGGCGAGTACCTGCCCAGCAAATCCTTAACGGCGAGGTTCAGGTGGTCGCGCTGGAACGTGGTGAGGGCCACACCTTCCACCCGTCCCCCGTCCGTGATCCCAATAAAGATGGTGCCTCCTTCACCCGCGTTAAGCAACGCACACAGACTCTTGGTGATGGGCGCCCTTCCATAGGCCACCTTGCTGACTCGAAGCTGCCCGTCCCGGTGCAGTGCCGTGCTGTGTTCGCTCTCGGTTTCCGCCGAGAGGCTGCGATGCGCCTTGAATTCGTGGTGGGCGTCCTCATCTACGGCGACCAGGGAGTGGCGAGCGTAGCAAGACGGCACTCGTGGTGCAGATGCTGATGACAGCTGAGAGGCGCTCCCAAGGTGCCGCTCCGACCACGGCTTGGCCTCATTCGAGGAGGATCTCAACAAAGACATCGTAGGATTCACATACGGAAATTCAAATTTATGGCCGTAGTGAGCAGGGCTGCCAGACGCTTGAAATGAATTCGGTCCAAATTTTTCTCAAATTCGGTCCAAAAATGGACTTTTACTTAA
>LR138450.1:12982-26007 GCA_900659605.1 Tisbe holothuriae | reverse complement strand
GCGAGCGAGTGAGTGAGCGAGCGGAGGGCTGAGCTCATGAGCTGAGCTGAGCTAAGCTAAGCTAAGCTAAGCTGAGAGAAGAGACGAGAAGAGTGAGAAAATAAGAGAAAGGAAAAGTAACAACCTGTGGCCGAAGGACTGACGAGTGACGACTGAGACGACAGATTAAAGAAGTTAACAGAAAAACGACTGACAAGGAGAAGAGCTTCAGAGTTCAGGACCTGGAACGAGACTCCAGTGAGGTGTGGACTGCTGTGTATTTTGGAATTGACGAGTTGTGAGTGCTCTGTGATCAGTGGAGAGTGGTTGGGGCCCAGACCGGACGGGACTGAAGACGGGATCATGTGAGAGAGAAAGAGAGAAATGCTCGCTCCCTCTCGACCATGGCCTCCAAAGACTACTACTGGACCACCACTGGAGACTCATCGGGCACAAGAACAGCCCACTACGCGCACAAGACGAACGTCCAACACCTGAAGCACGCGACCGCGTCCTCGGCGTCCTCGGCGTCCTCTGCGTCCACGGCTCCCAAAGGCACTCCGGGTGACGTGCGCCGGCAGAGTGTGGACATGAACCGGTCGCAGGAACTGGGATACGACGGCGCGCAGTTCAAGAGGACGGCCTACAGACAGCAGCACACAACGACATCTGTCGGCGGGCACCTGGCGGCCAAGGAGAGCCTGCCCTGGGCACACCAACGCACCTACGGAAGCCACGATTCGCTTCACACCTTTGCAAACAGCCATGGACTGGCAGGGGCTGGGGATGGACCCGAAATGGCCGGATCATTCACCGCTGCGGCGATGCACCCAAGCCCTTACCCGAAGACCTCAACGCAGTCATCGGTCTACTACCAAGGGGGCGACACCAAGGACAGCAGCAAAGAGTCGCGAGATCCTCGTGATCACAGGGATTCGATGCCACCGCCGTCCTCAGCCTTCCAGCGTGGTGAGCCCAGCACGTCTTCCATCTCCTCACTCAACTCGATGCGGCCGGGACCGCCTTGGAGTGGAAGCGGCGGAAGGGGCTCTTCGGAGACGAGTCCAAGGCTGAAAAAGAAGATGAGTATGTTTGCGACAAAAGAGAGCCAGTATCGAGTAAGCGCGGATTCTACAGGCTCCCAGTATAACTATAACTCCGCCGCAATGCCGTCTGGCGCTGTGTTGCAACAACAGCAGCAGCATCCCATTCTTGCGGCCAAGCAGTCAAAAAGCCTCTTCAAGAAGCTCCGAGGCGTAAGCGGCAGGGAAGAGCACAGTGGCGAGTTTGCGTCGGATGAGCCCATTTCGGCTTGGTCGACATCCACGTCATCTTCCCTGTCCCTCTCGTCCTCATCTGGCGCGGTCAATGCCCCGCTCGCCTCAACTGTGTCGTCCTCAATGTCCTCCTCGACAACAGCCGTGAGCAGCCATTCTTCGGTGAAGAGCACTCAGGAGCGACAACGACGGAAGTTCTTCCTTCATCATGACATTGACAGCGTCCTTGGGCGTCTCGTCCCAGCCGGGGATGTGGAGCAGGAACAGCAAAACGTGGCCACTGGGGCATCGGCCGCCAGCGCTGCCCTCAGAGGAGGTGCCAATCAGGAGAAGACGGCCTCCATCGTCACCGACTTTGGGGATAACATCAGCAACTCGCTCGTATTGAGGTAAGGTGATTTAGGCGGCAATATAATTAAAAATACAATATGTCCTTCTAATTTTAGCTGTCCTTACTTTCGTAATGAAATTGGCGGAGAGCGCGAGAGGCGCATTTATCTCGCAAGAAGTATGTCTGGCCAGCCAGCCCAGGTGCCACCCCTGTCGTCCCTTCACTGCCCCGTTCTCGCAAGAGGCTTCTCTACATTTAATTCGGCGGGCTATTGGAGTCCTGGTTACTGCCCTTATGTTAGTCAACCCAGAAACGTCATTGAAATGAGAGATGTGGGCGCAGGATACTTCAAGCAACATTTCGTTGGAAATGGTGAGAACGGTTTTGTTTCTGTTATTATAATTATTTTATACAGACCATCGCTTTCCAGAGCATCAAGCCTGGCTTGGCGTCGACGACCAGTTTGGACCTGTTGCCATATCACTGATGCGTGACCGAGTAGTTCCGTCGTCCCCTGCCGCCCCAGACGCCGTCTCAGCGGAGAGCGGCTCAGTGGCCAAGCTAGGCGGTGGCGATCAGTTCATCTATAGAGTCATCATTCGGACAAGCTCTCTCCTCTCGATTCGCGGTTCTGTTCCCGAAGATGTCATTGGACCAGGCAAGGTTGAGAAGCTCAAGAATCTGCCTGCCAAGGAGGTCATTGAGTTTGTCTGCCCAGAAATCAGCTCACAATGGTAGGAAGGAATATTATACACTTTTCTGAAACGGTACTAATATTTTTTTTATTAGTTTACGCTTGGCAAACACGTCAGGGCAATTTGACAGCGATCTTATGCGATTGGATGAAGCCTATATACAAAATAAGTACAAGGTAATTAGAAATACAGAGTACAATTTAGTAATGACTCTTTAATTGTGTGTACTTGGTGCCTTAGGTTGGAATGATGTACTGTCGCAAGGACCAGCAGAGCGAGGAAGAAATGTACAACAATGAGCACGGCAGTGCCGCCTTCAATGAGTTTCTAGATGTTGTTGGTCAGCGAGTCCGCTTGAAGGGATTCGAGCAGTACAAGGCCGGATTGTGCAACAAACGTAAGAAGCAAAAACATTACTTTTTAAAACTGTTTCAATTGTTTCCCTCCCCAATTAGATGACTCCACTGGTCAATACTCTGTTTACCGGCAGTTTGAGGGCAACGAGATCATGTTCCACGTGAGCACGCTGCTGCCCTTCACTCCCAACAACCGGCAGCAGCTGCCTCGGAAGCGCTACATTGGGAACGACATCGTCACCGTCGTCTTCCAGGAGCAGGGCTCGAAGCCATTCATCCCCAACATCAAGTCCCAGTTCCAGCACGTCTTCATCGTTGTGCGGGTCGAAAATGCGTGCTCGGAAAACACAAGATATAGGTAAGCTAGAGATGCCAAATAGTGGCGAGTGACCTCTAATGAATGTTTCAATTGTTCTCAGAGTTGCGGTTTCTCGTTCCAAATCGGTACCTTTGTTTGGTCCCCCGATCCCGGCTGGAGCCATCTTTAAGAAGAACCAGCAATTCGCCAACTTTCTCCTCACCAAGATCATTAACGCTGAAAATGCCGCTCACCGTTCGGACAAGTTTGCCTCAATGGCGGTGCGGACTCGAAAGGAACTGCTCAAGGACCTTATTAGCACGTATGCCACTCAGACGTCCATGGAAACCGGATCAAAGCTGAGTATGCTCCTCGGTAAGAAAAAGGAGAAGACGCGCCCCAGATTCTCTCCGGACCTCTCCAGCTTGTGTGGCGCACTGTCTTGGAAGGTGGTAGTGGAGGACTGTAGCGTGCACGGGTCGGACAACAACTTGGACAATGCTTCTTCTTCCGGACACGTCCATTTAACCTCGGAGGTGGAGGCTCTTCTGGCCGTTTCGGCTGATACGATTCTCATCGAGCGCGATCAGGCTCATCACGAGGTGCTCTTCATGACGGCGGTCAACTCCATCATCGGATGGACGGCCACGCATAAGTCAATTCGCATATATTTTCATCAGGTACGACACCAATATCCGATTTATTTAGAAAAGGGACCTTCGCAACTATATCATTTTTTGCAGGGCGAGGCCGTTATTATCCATTCCAAAGATCCCGACAGCGACGACATGCTTGAGATTGGTCAGACGCTCAAGGCGGCTTCCCAAGGAGCTGCCACCCAAGAGTTCTCCCTCCGAAGGAACCAGCTGGGCCAGCTGGGCTTCCACGTCCAACACGATGGGCTTGTGACTGAGGTGGAGAGTTTCGGCTATGCCTGGCAGACCGGCCTTCGCCAGGGGAGTCGCCTCGTGGAGATCAACAAGTTCCCGGTGTCCGCCATCACTCACGAGCACATGGTGGAGCTGCTGAAGACGTCCATGTCGGTCAGCGTGACTGTGATCCCGCCGCACCCAAACGGGCTGCCCAGGCGAGGCTGCCACATCGTGCAGTGCCCTTTCGCCTTCGGGTCAACGGCTGGTGGGACTGCGGCCGCCAACGGAAAAGAGAACCCTGCAGCAACGGGGAAGCAGCAGTTGCAGCACGCAGGCGAGCCTATGGTTGGCGATGCGGTTCTGCCCTCGACAGCCTCCAAATGGTACGAAGTTGAGGGTAGTACGGATTGCCTGCCTGAAGCCGAAGAGAACGGCTCCCTTCTGGGAAGATCTGGAGGGAGCAGCAGTATTGGCGACGAGCACCTGGTACAGCCAAAGACACCGGCCTCTTACACACATCCATCGAGAGTAAGCATCTTAATATGTATTTTTAGAACCTGCTCTTAATTCGGTTTTGTTCACCAGGTTTCTAGCGTTCCTCTAAACGTGGATGACGACGACGACGACACTTACCTCACCATAGGAGTTCCCCACTCGGAGGACCCAACCAAAGATGCGACGAAAGGAATGGCAAGAGTAGGGATTAAACCGGCTCGTTCCCAGGATGGTTACAACTCTCAAGACATCAAAGACTCGGGCGATTCGATGGTACATAAAAGGCTATCAGGTAAATTATAATCTGATTCGCCCCAACACTTGTTCCATTTTGACCTCTTTAGGGCACAACAATCGTCTTGTGATCAATGGCGTTCGGGGCGTAAAGACCTCCTCATCGCCGTCCACGGACAGTTCTCTTCAGCAGGAACTAATTCGACTCATTGCCCCGCAAAGTTACGAGGAGACGGCGCCGCCTCCACCGACGACACAAAGCGAGAGTACTCGGAATGGAAAAAGGTAATGCTCACTATTGTCGAGCTGTCGTCACTTAACCTGTATACTTTTTCATAGTCTTGACTGGAACACCCTGGTTAGAAAAGCCAATGAGGCCGAAACTAGCGAGACCTCGTCACCCAAACTCCGGGAATCTGATGAATCGTGAGTTTGCTGAAGATACTTGCGGAACAAGGAATTGTTATTTAGTCTCTTTCCCCGTGCATAGGACCGCCGTAGCTCCCAGTGATGTCACCTCCCAAGCTCTCCTCGAGAGGGTGATGGAGCTGGAATCCAAGGTCTCGACTCAATCCAAAGAAAATGTGATGCTCCAAAACGAGGTGGAGTCGCTGCGGGCAGAGAACCTTCGACTTCAGGAGGAGTCCGAAACTGCATCGCAACAGCTCAAAAAATTCACCGAGTGGTTCTTTCAAGCAATTGAAAAGAAAGAGGAGCAGAGTTAGATCACTTAGATGATATATATTATAGAGGAAGAGAAAATGTTGTAATAATAGATAGGTATATTTATTATGTTGACGGTTCATGAAATATAGAGTTCACAATAGATAGGTACATTAACAGCATACATGCACATCCCTCAATATTTATCCGGCTATGCTAGTGCATCTCTTCTATTGCTACATGGAAGAGATGCATTAACATACGAGCCTTAAATGCAATTTTCACTCCCTGTAAAATTCACCATCCCCCTAAATAGTTATAGTTATAAGCTTATTTGAATTCTGGGAGACAAGCTATATGCGCTAGTATTTCCAAATTCCTTTAGCTAAATATCTAATATCTTATTTTCGGGCCCTGGACGTCGTAATTTTGAAGGGGAAAATGATACCAGTTTCTCTGATGATACTATGTGCTGTGCTGCTGTTGGCATTGTAGCCTCGCTCGTAAGTCGAGGGTTTGAATCCCCCAATGGAAACGTGTGTGGCAAACCCCCCAAAATCAGGAGTCCTATAATTACAAGACCGGGGGGACGTGGTAGCCATATTCGCAAGTCGCTCGACTCCGACCATGGGTCTAAAATAAGTTTATTTTAGACCCATGACTCCGACCCAGAAGGTCGTGGGTTCGAATCCCCCCAGCGGCATGTGATGAAAAATTGCGAATTTGGCGGACTGGTGAATGAACCGAATTTCGGTAGTGCCCAAAAATATACAATAAGGGATCACCAGTAAAATGCTTAAAAAATATTTTAAAAATTATACAAGACCAAAAAGAATGTAGGAACTGTGGCTAAAAAACTGATTTTCCGACCCAAGGACGTTAAATCCGTTCTAAAAACCTGTGCGGAAGACTGAAAACAAACTTTTACCTAATAACTTATTGCCGACTACAGGCTCCAATATATCAGGGCCAACTACAGCCGGTTTGTACGGTACTTCATAAATGACCAATCTTCTTAAAACTCCATTACCAGTAAAAGTAATGCTTTTAGCCAACTAAGCCAAGCTATAGAACTATTAATAGGACCATTTCTCTGAGCCAAGAAGTGAAGCCATTTTTTTAGAGATGTGCGGGTTCAGGTTTAGCAGTTCGGGTCCGGGTCGGGTAGTAGGTTTATATAACAGTTCGGGTCGGGTAGTACCAAATGTTTCAGGTTAGGGTCCAAATCAGGAGTTACTAAAGGCCAATTAAAAATTGGCATGATATTTTGCCCCTTTGGCCAGAGTAGGCCTACCATATATATCTCAGGCTGCATTTTTGGGATCCGACCAGTTTGACTATAACTACGGTAGAAATATTTCCAAAACACCAAAATGTTTCCAATAAAAATATACATTGTATATCCATTATAAAAAATTGGTTGCTCTGAAATGTTCTTAAGCTGCGTACACAGGGAGTCATTGAGCTGCCATGGTCATGTGACCATTTATGGCAAGCAGATGGACATCATGTAATGTGACATCATTAATTGTTAAATATGAACTAAATATTTTTTTTTGGGTTTTGTCAATATAGAGTGAGATTTGCTCCTACTCTCTTTATAAATACCCCAGGCCTATATAATACTAAGGTTACTCCGTGTAAGAGTCTTTTTAATTTTCCCGCCTTCGCTTATGTGGATTCTGAGTACTGAGTTTCCAGCTAGCTAGCAGCTCAGAATGACTCAGTTTTCGCTTGTGATTCTCCCCAGGCAGCCCGCCTAAAGCTTCACACGGGGGAGGTTTGTAAATACCGTAGTATAGTACATGGACAAGCATAAGAGACTTAAGCTTGTCCAGGCATTTAAAAGTTACTTGATTTTGACAAAAAGTTACAGTTACAGTTACTTGAAATTGTTGCAGTAACTAGTTACCATAAAGTTACTTTTTGGCCCATTTTTCAGTAACTAGTTACAGTTACAGTTACAAGTTACTTTATTAAGTAAAAATCTCTTAAAAATGGGGGAGCTTAATTAAGGCTGCTGGGAGAGCAAATTCTGTCCCTGATGAAGAACCAAAGTTTTTAACACTATTTCCATTCTTTGGGCCAGACCCACTTTTCTTAAATTTTTGATTCTGGTATTCAAGAGCTTATTAGGTTCAAAAGTAACTTTGAAAGTAACTTTGCCTTAAACTACAAGTTACAGTTACAGTTACTGAAATATTTCCAAAGTAACTAGTTACTCAGTTTCTGGAAAAATGAGTAACTAGTTACAAAAGTAACTAGTTACTTGTAACTTGTTTCAATGCCTGAGCTTGTCCATGTATAGTACTATTAAACACACATAGTACCAAGAATTTTCCTCTTTGCAGCTGATTTTCTAATATGTCCTTCTGGACTCAGCTTTCCTAGCTGTCTTGGGAAGAGGATAATTAAACTGTGTGTTAAAACTCAGCACTGCAGTAATCTCAGTACTAAGTGTTCAAAGTACTATAATAAATAGAGTTGCCAACCCCCAATGACATTCACTAATACTTATTCTAGTGTAGAGTAAGTATTAGCAAGTCTCATTGGCAAACCCGAATGGAAAAGTAGCACAAAGCCAAGGCATAAAACTTAAATCATAAGTGATTGAAATGCATAATTAAGCCACTATTATGCAATTTGTGTATTATATACATTTTTAATACGGGCTTGAATTTGAACTTAGAAGTGCACCTGTTACATTCTATATTTAAAGCATATTGTAATGGTATTAACTGTTATCCGTTGAAACAAAGTTGAAAAGGCTTAATTAAATAGGCTGTTAAACAAAATAATGTAACATTACTCGTTTGAATCAGTGTGAATATAGTAGACTGGGTTGAATGACTACATGTTCCTGATAACATTTTTCCCCGGTATTTCCTGTTGAGCATGTGTCCTATTTTCTAAATAATGCGAATGTTGTTAACTAAGTTTTACTATTAAGAGGTGCGAAAATGCACAATCTAGTGTCCAGATTTTCGTTTAAGTGAACCACAATTATGCCCAAATAATCCAAGATTCTTCTTTTTAATACCTTGATCGCAGGAACTTTTCACCCGCGGTTTAAAGCCTGAAAGACGCGCGTCCGAATAACAGGTGCGACTAAGAAGGAGATTTCAACGCACGGAGACTCTTCTCAACATCCAATCGGAGTTGATTCGCTTCCTTGGAGGCGCCCAATCAAGGCAACGTGAGAAAAAGACTCATTCATTGAGGGCTCTCCTGACTCAGTAATCTGTCTAATCTGTGATTGTGAACTAGTGTTGATATTTGTGTTAAAGTGATTATTTAAAAAGACTCATCATGTCCTCTCAAGGCTGGAACCCAATTCCCCACAATACGATATCAACCAACCCTGCCATACTGCAATCCATGGGGTAAGGACATTGAAAAGTATAAGTACCCAACCAGGGCGATCCATTGTCACATATTCTTGCAATACCACATATTCGAGTAACCTGTAATGATTGTTAGTTGATGGTTGATACGTTAATTCCAAGGCTGTTCTTATAACCTGGGTTAATTTGAAGTTCATATGTAGTTTTGGATGGCTTGGTTCTAGTTATCGTCCTATTTCCAATATCTCCAACAGGTCATGTTCAAATACACTTTTTATACTTTCCACAGTTAACTTGACCTTCAGCTTGCCCTATGAAAAATTAGAGTCCCCCAGACGGGCCCCGCAGGGCAAGGTGCCCCGCCGGGCTAGGGTGAGAAAAGATAAACTGTAGGGGTGTTTTTCAATCACTTAATAGGGAGAATCCCCCAAACTTATAATTTTGAATGCCCTGAAGGGCGCCCCGCAGGGCTAGGTGCCCCACAATACTAGGTGCCCCGCAGGGCTAGGTGCCTTGAAAGGCTAGGTGCCCCACAGGGCTAGGACAAAAGTCGAAATTTTATATGTTGTGACTGTCAGGTTAGGTTGGGTTATGCAAAATTAGCCTGTAAAATGTGTGCACAGTGGTTGCATTTCGGAAATAAAAATATTATTTTTTGGGCAAAAAGGTCCATATTTTAAGAAAACATCCAGAATTTTAGGGATTTTGGGATTTTTCTAGGGTGTTTTGGCAATAGGACGATTACTAGAATCGCACCTTTTGGATGCCTCAAGGAAGATAGATAAACCATGAAACTACTACACAAGAGAGGATCCGAGCACCCACCCGTTTTATAAAGCGAAGTTTCAAGCTGACAAAAGTGCCTGGTCAGGTTTTGTGACTAAGAGAATCTTTTTTCCGCTCCCTGAGCTTCAATAAACAGAACTAACTCTCTTTATACCATAGAACTAGTAATACAAGTAGTAGTATAAAATCTCTTTGCTTTATACAGAACTATACTACAGAAGGGGAGTCCCACAGAAGGCCCCCTAAGAAACATGGATGTATTATAATACAGCCATGCCAAGGCGTATAATGTATGAGGCATGCTAAGAAACTGCTTACTAAGTACGCAAAGCCCATTCTGTATGCGTCAAAACATCTTACCGACTCGGGTTAATTTTCTTCAAGCTGAGAAAAATGAGGCAATGAGATCGAGACAATAAGAACAGGAGAAAGGCATGCTATGATGCTATTGGTACATTTAATACATCTTTAAATGTAATAGTTATCTATTAAAATCAAAACAAAAATGGAAATGCATATATGCGCATATGAAGATGTTCTGCCTTCATGTGTATGTTTTCTTGGATTATAAAGCATTCTGCAGCTCTCTTATGCTTAAATTTAGATCTCGGTAGTGTGTGTCAATTAAAGGGCTAAAGAAGCTCCTTCTTTAGCCCTTTAGTGTCAATGCCTTCTCCCTAGTACCTTTTCTTAATGATCAGCCCAGAGAAATGGTACCATTTCTCTGGATCAGCCAATCAAAAGAGTCGCTTTCAAGAGCAAAGGGAGGCCTCTGATTGGCTAATTAGGCGCACACAGATGCTGAGCAAGCCCCATTAAGACGTAGCATTAAGATCAGCGGAATTTTTCATATTTTCCTTGTTCAACCTTTGGTTCTACGGCATTGGATGGTCTGGAAATGCTACTTAAGCTAAAAAAAAGTTTTTCATTCATATAATGCAAATATAAGGTCCAGCGCGGGTGTCTTTCTTCATATAAAACAATCACATTCAAATAATCATATAAGTTATTCTGTGTTACCACGGCTATTAGGGGAACTAATACTTACTCTAATTCTACCACGGTATCAATAGCAACGTTGTTAATAAGTGGGCTAATTAATACGGGGACTACGATAGATCAGAGTTGGAGCGGGGACTACGATAGAACCGATTAATACTATGAACTATGTGGCTATGCAGTAGCATAGACTACTAATAGATATGGACAGACAGCGACCCGCGATGTCTCTGGTTGGCATGACAACTGACAACAAACTAAGTCAAACTTCACTGCACTGCCAAGAATTTGTCTAGCGCCCCATTACTATGATCCTATGACAGTATGACCAAGGGTACGAAAGGAATTCTTATAATATGGTCTATGACCTATCCTTTAAGCCCTTACTCATGAGTATTCTGCCGATAGGTCAGTACATAAGCACTTTTTACGAGGAACATTGTAGCAATTCTCCCGTCCTGACAAAAATGCTAAATTTTTAAAAGATGCATTAATAAAATTGCTTTTATACTTTAGACGGTAAATTTTACGTAGAGGAAAACATATTTTAGTGCTACTGCAGTATACTGTTCATTTTAAACAGTGCCATGCAGTGCATTTTCTGAAAAATGGAGGTCGCGAACTCTCCAGGTCTTCAGTGCTCTATGGTGGTAGGGAAGATCTAGAAGTCCATGAGGGTTCATCCATGATTAGGAAACATTCCAGACCATTTCTAGTTTCAATTATGAAGGAAGCTAGTTTAGGAAATTGGACTTTTCATAATCAGCCATGGCCTACCGATGCACAAGGCTAAGCTTCTTGTCTCTTCAGACTGTATATCCTACAGAGTATTATCCTAATAGTACGAAGGATATTAAGGATAACTATTAAGTTAGGTTTGTTCTAAGAAGCCTTAAACGGCCCTGCCCGAAGAGAACTGCGAGAATATTTGGGACTGTTCTACGCTCTACAAGGAGAGAAGGAGGACTAATAAAGTACGAGACTTGAATGAAATCCTATAATTAGGCATAAAAATCAACGTTGTGTAATTTTTCATAAAAGTAATAGTAGTACTAACTAGTTCTACTACGTAACTTATATTATAGGACGCTTGATAGTAGTAACAATTTGCCATGATATAACGCGGACTTCAAACGATTCTTCAGCAAGAATCAAACCTACAACAAAATTCCTGCAACCATCACACATACAATAACTAAGGAATCTAAGTTGAGTAACTGAATCTACAAATGTAAATTGAGTAAACGAACTTCTCTATAAGCTTATTTTGGACCAGTATTGTAGGGCTCCCTAAGATTGTGATCCAGCACTAAAATATTTGGTAAGAAGATCTGCCCACTCAATAACCTTCATAACGTATTAAACTCGGTCAAGAATAGCTAAGATATGTTACCATACCCTTTGTAAAAAGAGCGCATATAACACCCAATACCTCAGAACAAAATGATAAAATGGGGGTGGTGGCAAACGGTAAAGCAACAGTCAATAAGAGAGATATTTTATGATGACTGGAAATAATCTGTATTTTAGCTTAGTTCGATTATTTAATCCTATACACTTAGCAGCGTATGTCCACAATTGCACATAGATACTTTATTATTCTTGGATAAACATTGTACGAGTATGTTCTTTTTGTTTCCTTGATCTTAATATTAACAGAATAACAGTTAATTTTCCAGATCATATTTAATACACAATACGAAACAGTAATCATGGTTTGCAGCTATGGTTTGCAGCTATAACACTGCAGCTATAACAATGCATACATTTATCATACATGAAGAATGACTCCAAGAAGTGGTATTCATAAAGTAACATTGGTAAAATGTAATATTATATTGTATAACGGGTGCCGATTTGAATATACAGGTACATTCAACAGTTTATCTTGGTGACCAGACAGTGAACTGTGACCGGATTAATTCTGCATTCTGTCCGTGACAAGACACTTCCTGGCCATGCAGGTAAACTATCCACTTGTTAATTGGCTATAATTCTTGTGAATACAATTTCCTGATTAGACAAATCATTAGCTAGAAACTGCCAAGACCATTTCTTGACCAAGTCAATATACACCCTGAAACATTATATCTGAAATCAGTACAATTAAGGATATATATTCAATGCATGTGTTTTACTTCGTACACTGCATGACTGACAACCGAGCACCTATTTTGCAGCAGCAGCACTACCCGCCGAGATTGTTGCAGCTAATGTCACAATGCGGACAATAGTGCGACTATCGCAATGCGGACAATAGCGCGACTTTAAGGGCGAAATCGCAACAATAAGAACTTTTCAAGGTGAGGTAGGTAGTGGTAGGTCGGGCAAAACTGATCTAGTACTGGAATTCTAAGGGAGAGAGAGGTTTCGTAGCCCAAATCTCTGTAAAAGTTCCGGATTCCTTAGTGTTGCACGCTCATTTCCTTCAAGTCGCACTATTGTCCGCATTGCGACAGTCGCATTAAAGTCGCAATGCAACAATAGTGCGACAGTCGCAAAATTTTGCGATGAATCTCGGAAGGTAATGACTCAATTGCTCGGAGACTCATATCAGTATTATGTACGATCCATGTTCATTACCTTTTGTCCATATGTATTAATTTGCCTCAATGTGTTGCGAGGATTAATTCTATTTAGTGCACCTAATGATAATTTCAAAATCCTGGCAGCAACAGTACACATTATGCCTGCCC
>LR138450.1:0-12882 GCA_900659605.1 Tisbe holothuriae | reverse complement strand
GCGAGGATTAATTCTATTTAGTGCACCTAATGATAATTTCAAAATCCTGGCAGCAACAGTACACATTATGCCTGCCCAGGTATCGACATATTACTTTTCTACGTACCTCTGAATACTTTCTCGCAGCTCTTAGTCATTTTAATTTTCTTAGCTCTGCTCAATTTCTTTCATTTCCAAATCGTGACTTTAACGTAGGAGAAAATCCTCTCTCGTTCGTTCCGCACCATGGCTCAAAGTGCTCTTGCTGGCTCCTCTTAAGTCGTGAAAGTGCCTTTTTGGCGATGGTTTGATCGGAGGGATCACGACTTTCTTCTTCTTCTCCTTCTTCAATGTCTGCCGTTATCCAAATATGAGGAAGAGGAAACATATTTTTAAACACGCTCTACTATGCATCAATGTTGATCTTCACTTTGCAAGAGAATGGAGTACGAGGATCGAGGGTTACATGTTCTAATTATTGCCTTCCAGCTTCGACTCTACCCTCCATCCTGCCCACACACATGCTCACGCCCACCTCCACCCAGGCCACGTCTCCTCACACCATCACCAGCATCATCACGCGCACCTCTTACATCAGCAGCAGCAGCAGCACTCGCACCATGGGCTGCACCACGATCAGAGCGGCCACGCGCCCCAAGCCGGCCAGGCAACTTCCCCCTCCTCTGCCAGCCTTTCTCCACCCGTGGCCAGCAATAACAGCAGCAGCGGCAGCAGCAACGGTAACAACGGGAACAACGCCGCGAGCAGCAGCAACGGTGGCCCCGTGACCAAGAGCACGAAGGGCGCGAGCAAGATGCGTCGTGACATGATCAACGGGGAGATTGCTCACCTCAGGGACTTGCTGCCGCTGCCCTCGTCCACAAGACAGCGACTGTCTCAGCTGCAGCTCATGGCGCTCGTGTGTGTCTATGTCAGAAAATCAAATTATTTTGATCAAGGTAAGGAAGGAGCAAAAGACTCCGATTATGATTGTACGCTTTGGGATATATAGAACGAACTCACCTTCTTATCATTGCATAAACTTAACGTTCCTATTTATTGTGCTGTACATATATAAGCCCTAAATGTAGCCTTTTCTGGCCCTTCTTTCCCTCTCGATCATTCTCCTCTTTGGAGATTTGATTGTAAAACAATTACGATTGTGGCTTCCCAGAAATTGAACTCGTCCGACCAGCGGTTACAAAGATGAAATAATATAATAATATAATTCAGCAAGGAAAGAGGAAAAAGAGATCACAAGTTCATCGCGAATTGTGGTTGGAGCAAAATAACAACATAGCCACGAAAATGGCAGCACTGCATTCTTAGTATCAACAACGGCGAGCAGTCGCTCAAGACAAAACGGGCCAAACCAGTCCGAAAAGGGAAGCAATAATTAAGTAATTGGCTAATTGCAAAGGTTACTTTTAATTGTCCCGTTATTTCAATTTCACAAAGTGCCCTCTGCCCTCGTTAGCCATGAACGCTTTCTTCCTGTCCCTTCATTGAAAGCGCCATTCTCTCGTTTCAGTGTTCAAACTGATGGGTAAATCACATCAACACCACGCCGGGCAGGATCTTCCTTCATTCGGGTTCTCAAAGGTAAGTGAAATCCACTCTCTCCTCCCTGATGGATGGATTTTCGATTAACCAGCCTCGTTGACTACCGGTCGGCAACTTGCTTATTAGTATTACTGTATTATTACTATTATCGTTTACTGATCCACGAACTGATCCGTGATCGCATATCTCTTCTGTCCGTCGGCCTGCTGCATCAGTCAGCCCGAGGCACCGTGCACCGCTAGTTCAGTGGGGCTCAACAACAAAAGCTGGACTTCGATGAGTAACAGCAGCAGCAGCAAAATGTCGTCGACAGAGAGAGAGAGAGGGAAAAAAATAATAATGGCCGGGCGTATTCAAATTTTCTGTACAAAATGCAGCTGATGCTCCATCGACATCATTCTCGAGTCTTCGTCGTTGTCTTCATTCTCTGCCTCGGAAGAAAAGGTTTCGGGGTCAAGAGATCAAGCGCTCTTATCAGGTGAAAATCAGCCTGCTGCCTCTTCTCCAAGAACAAAATACGTACTTCAAACGGGAGAGAGAAGAGGAATATGAGCTCGCTCTGAGAAAGAGGAACTAATAAAACATATCGCGTCGTCGTCAGGTCTTCTCTGCCAGGCTGCTTGCTCGAGGCGAGCAGAAGAACGTTTAAAACAAACTGCAGAAATGTATCATCTGTAACAATTAGTCGGTTGAATACGAGAAAACGGTTTTTATGTGTTTCTCATTCTCCAAATGGGTAAAGTCTCTTCTTCTTCTACCTTCTCAAGTCAAAAGAGTGCTTTGTTCCGCAGCAGCATCAACAGCATGAGTAAATAGTGATGCTTCATTTTTTCCCCTCCTCTCTCTTCTTCTTTTCTCTTGTGACGTCACAAAGGCCGTTGTTGGCTGATTGCTCTGCCAACCGGAGTCAGCATGCTTTGCTTTAACAGCTTGAAATGTTGCTCGTTCTCTTCCTCTCCTCCTTTGAACCCATCTTTTCCGATCGTGAGAGAGAGAAGAAAGAGAAGAAGAGAAAAGTTCTATATTAGAGGCCTTCTTCCATTGTAAAAGAGCAGTTTTGAGAATTGCACTGATAGAAGCATTGAATGAAGTTTGATGATGATAGGGGATCCAATTGTTGGGAGTATCAGTTGCATATAAAAATTAAACAAACAAAAGGGCGATACGTCGCCTCCTTAATTCTTCCATCTTTGCCCGAGGCGATGATATCATCATATTCTCTCATCCATTGGCCTCTGCGGATTAATTGAAGACGATGGAGATATCGTAGCATCAACAAACTCGAGGCCGATTCTCTCTCTGGCATTTACTTTGCTTGAGGAGAAGGAGGCTAGCTGTCGAACTTTACGCTTCAAGGACTTGGTGGTAGTTGTTGCATTAGGATGGATGCTCCTGAGCAAGGCAGGAAGAAGCATGACGTACGCCCCGCGGCGAGAGAGAAAGAGCTCCAGGAGTCAATGTGATTATTATGTGGGAAGTGCCTGCTCCTCCTCCTCCTTGGAAATGATTAAGCGAGGTGACTCGAGGCATTTCCATCATTCCAATAAAGGGCGGAGGAGGAGGAGAAAATAAATACGAGACGGGATCGAAATGTCAACGCGACGGGATCTCGGTTTATTGGAGTTGATCTGACTTCGTCGGCACATTACCAAAAGAGTTGATCGAACGAGAAGACGACGACTCTTCCTCTTCTTCTGATAACATATGATGGAAGAAGGAGAAGAAAACGGATTTCGGGATCCCCCGCCGATGCAAAAAGCCGAGGAGCATCCAGCTTAGGGGATAAAATTGGATCTGAATCGAATCACGACTTTATTAGTCAGGCGTTGACGTGGGTGCGCAACAAGAGAGAGACCCTTTAGCACAAGAGTAGGACGTTGTCATGTCTGCGCCGCACCCGTTATTTTATTACAGTTGAATTCCTCTCCCTTGCACATCTTTCATCACCTTTCTTCCTTCATTTTCACTTGATGGCCGACGACGACGACGTCTTACTGTGAGAAAGAACGAGCTCATTTCCATTCTAATATGCCAATAATATGCTATAAATGTCCTCATAAATCTCATCTCCCAGTCAGCACGGTAATTACAAGAAAGCCCGGCGATGATGATGATGATGATGATGATGAGATTGACGCGGCGAACGCCCGAGATAAGGAGAAGAAGAAGAAGAAATTCCTCTCCGGAGAAACCCCTTGTCTTAATCATTTCAGCCTCAATGGTTTGAAATGGGCTTCATTCCGTTCTTCTTCTTCTTCTTCTTCTTCTTCTTCTTCTCATGCAAAAACCCATAAAGAAGTCATGAAGGAAGAAGAGAAAGAATCCGCCTCACCTCCATACAAAGAAGAAGAAGAAGAGCGAGACTATGCATGGTTATAGATGCGCTAGAAAATAGAGGTTTTAAACAAAGAAAAGTTCAAGACACTTGATGCTAAACATGACGTTTAATATTAAAGGTCCATTTACTCGTTCAGAGTGGTTTTCAAATGGGCTGATGATCATTTTCTCCTCTCACTTTGATGTCTTCCTCGCATCACGAAATTCCTTTGACGACATCGATTTCTGCCTCAGCGTGATGTTGCCAAACGGGTCCGCGGTCATTCATTCGTCATCTTGCACAAAACATGCGACAACCAAAGACGAATGAATATGAACGACAGGGTGGACGACAAGAAGGGACACGGAATTAGTTTATTCCAAAATTGACGGAGATAAAAACTGCGTCATAATAACTCTCTATACCACTCCAGGCAAAAGTCAATATTAATTAAATTTTCGAACTGGATTTCCATGTTCCGTTTCCCCACTGTTTGCAGACCATTTTTCTTGGATTTTCCCTGAGGAATGTATTCAAATTCTTCATGCAAATTTCGTCGTTTTCGAGATAATATCACATCATCACGATCTCAAAACAAGCACAAAGAAGATTCCTGCCCAGGTCGACCTCTGGGAAGGAAAAAGAGTTAATATGGATGCAATTCCTCCAGATAGGTTCACGCTCTTGATATTGAGAAAAATAGCCCTGTAGACATCGAAGATACCTTTCAAAATGCATACGTTTTGTATTTAAATTGACTGTACTGCTGCGCCCTTTCCCGGTTTTATCTCTATGTTAAATCGATGTTGGCTTTTTCTTTGTTTCTCATTTTTGTTTGAATCGCTTTGCTCACTCTCCAGCTTGACATGCACGCACGATCCATTTGGATCTAATATCATCTGTGTGTGTGTTTATTCATAGTCGGGGCAAGGTAACTCACTCCGTCCGTCGAACAACAACAACCACCTTTTTTGGATGACACGCGCTCAAATGCAGCCTACGCCACCGCACTTGTCCCATCTTGGACATCGATTTTTCCCCCTCCTTCACCTACGAGTAGCTGCTATATTAACCTCTGAGAGCAGTGCGTGATTCAGACAATACTGCGATCATGGTTGGGGGAGTTCTGCTGCAGATTGCACGTGGGCAATGGAATGTACGATCAGGGCTAGAAACTTAGCGTGTATGCACCACGCACGGGAAGAAAAATCCGCAGAGTTGCGGCGTAATTGGGAGCGAAAGATGAAAAAAGTTTTAATCACGAACATTCACCGATCTCTTTCGCCCCCCTTTTATCGTGGTAGGCTATCATTAAAGGCAGGGATTATGAGATCGGGAAGGGAAAATGCTACTCTTGTATTATACGTCATAATGGAGAAATTTAGTGAATGGATTGGCCGTGTTTCAAGATCACGTTTGACTATTTAATCATTTTACCCACTAGTTCTCCTTCACCAATAAAGTAATTTTCTATATCATGATGATTACCCCCCATAAGTGGCCAAATGTCTACAGCTTCTTTTCTTTCTTGCAGGCTATGAATGGCTTCTTGCTCATCACCACACAAACGGGGAAATTACTCTACATCTCAGACAACGCCGCAGAGTATTTAGGCCACTCAATGGTAATAAAAAAGTCTCCTTCTTTGTAGACAGATGACGGACGTCTCTCTTCTTCTTTCCAGGAGGACCTTCTGATCCACGGCGACAGCGTGTACGACATCATCGACAAGCAGGACCACGGCGCCATCCAGAGCGAACTGATGCGCGGCGGCGGCGGCAGCGGCAGCAGCAGCGTCAACGACAACAACGTGGCGAGCGGCGAGAAGAGGATCTTCCTCTGCAGGATGAACGTGTCGAGGAATTCGAGGCGGCAGATGAGGTTCGGAGACCAGAAGGTGAGCCAGCAGCTGCGTGTGGGCATCACTGCAGTCCGTCTAAATCTGGGGCTACTTGAAAACAGGCTTGACTGATGAGCATGAGATTGATGCATCATCATCATTCACGTCGTTGAAAAGACGAAGAAGACGATGATTCTAGGGTAGACCTACTACAACTCCTTTTTGTCCGCCATGAGTAAGCAAAGCAAGAAAATAATAATAAAGGAAATGGAACCACTCATTAGATATATTAGATGACTTGTAGCTCTCGGCTGATGACAAAACAAACTGTGACGAGGTGGAAAAAAGATTAGACTGTAAATGGTGAAAAAGTGCTCCACTTTGGGTCTCCTCTTTATGTGCACAGTCTCGCTGCTGGAGCACAGTTGGATGTATGCGCTGCCTTAGCGTAGGTGTGCACAGTCACGTACTATTCAGCGGGCCATTATGCATCATAATAGGCAAACATACACGTATGCTTCTCCTAGCCTTGGTGGTGGTTGATCTATTCTGTTCCAGTAGACACCACTTCTTTTTCTTCTACAATCATCTCACACTTGCTCGAATGCTAAGAATGGAGACAACGCCGTCTCGTTTGCCTTTTTCCACTGCAGTAGTCTCCATTTCTTCATGGATTCTGGTGGATATATCTAGGAGCACCATGCTGCTTTTGAGTTGAGTCATCTAGAGGGGAGAGAAAAAAAGCAGTTTGAGTTAAAAAGAGAAAAGATGTGAAAACTTTTCTTCTCTTTTTGTCCATGATCACGATTCAAACGGAGAGAATGGATGATGGCGAGACAGTTGGATAAACAAACAAACATGGTTGAACGAATCTTAATGTTACTGCTTTTATTCCCAGGTTGTGCTCATTGAAGGTCGCTTCTCCGGGATGCTTCCGCTGTGCTCCCGCAACGAGCCAGTCTTCCTCTCGTGGTGCACGCCCGTCGCCATGCCCGAGACCAGGGAGTCCATCGTCCAGGGCGCCACCAACATATTCACGTCCACCCACGAGATGGACTTCAAGTTCACCAACATTGACGAAAAGTAAGTCTTTTCACAGACTTTGGGTAAATAATGAGGTGAAGTCTGATTCCTCTCTTAACCGAATGAATGAATGAATGGGAAAAGAAGCCCCAGAATGATATTTCCTTTTGATGTTTCTTTTCTTGATTGGTTTTCTTCTTCTTCTTTTCAGTGGGGAATATTACCTCGGCTACCGCAAATACGATTTGAAAGGCGTCTCCTTCTACAGCGTGCTTCACCCGGAGAGCGTCAAGGAGGTTCAGTCCAAACACAGGCTGAGTGAGTCAATGAGTTGACATGTATTCAATCTGACAGCGGACACGAGAGTGGGTGGGGGAGAATGAAAGAGAGAGAGAAATAACCACTTGACCCCTACCTCGACATGAACTCGACTTCTCCGTTTTTATCTAATGTTAATTTCAGTCACGCAATCCGAGAACGAGCGTTCGTGTATCCTGCTGCTCAGATTGCAGCGACAGGACGGATCCTGGCTGTGGTCGCACTCAGTCATACAGGTCAAGGATGGTGGGGACCAAAGTCCGCAAATTGTGTGCACTAACCAGATTCTCAGGTGTGTATGAATAAATCGATTGAGCATTTCTGGATAGCGTACGACCCTGACCCTACCCTTTGGTGCTTCTTTCTTTTTGGTATAACCAAGGGTATAACCAAGGCACGGCCTATATAAAGGTTTATATAGGCCGTGAACCAAGGGTATAACCAAGAAATGTTCAGATTACGTAAAGTCTCTTTGGGGTAAAAGAACCCAATCATTTCAGTCTGGCTGAAATCGGCACATTTAGCATCTAAATATTGCCACTTTTGAGAATCATGCAATCATTTACTTGAAAAATAGAGAGTCAAAAAGATAGGCGAAAAGAAAACAAAATTGAGTAACGTAAAATATACATAAATACAGCAGATTAAAACGTTAATAATATAATATATTCCTAACTACTACCTAACATGTACTCATTATATAGTGAGGATGAGGCGAGTGTGATGCGAGCTAACAGCTGGCTGTATCACTATTATATGGTGCAAAGCCGTCTTCAGTATAACCTGGCCTATGGTGGTCAGCCGGCGTCCATAGCCGCAGCGCTCTACCCTCAGATGATGCACATGATCTCGCCCTCAGCCGCTGGATACTCTCCAAACGCCGCCGGAGCTGGGTACGAGGTGGGGTCACCGACTTCACTGGCTAATGCAGGCATCATGGGTTCGGTAGGTCCGTACAACACCACTGCGGCCAGCTCGGGAGACCTATATTCCGCATATTCGCCACCAATAGGTAATTAAGCATCTGTTCATTCTATCCTCCTCATTGCACCGAAATTCAACCATTTATGTTTCATAGGAAGCTACCAGCACATCGAGGGATCTCAATCGAAATCTTCCTCGCGTGCCTACGACTTTGACGGCGCTGGACGGCACTCTCGCTACTACCGCTCCAGTGCCTCGCCGACCGCCCGCTCCGACAGCTCCCTCTCGCCTGTGCCCCTCGCCCAGTCCGACGCGGCCGCCCACTACGAGCCCAACGGGGATGTCCTTTGCCTGTCGTCTTCGACTGGAGGATTCAACGGTCCCGCGGCGGCCGGGAGCAAGATGGAGACGGAGCACCACAGCTCGAGTGATGAGGGCGCGTCCAGGGTGGACGACGAGGATAAGAATAACAACAACGAGGAGGAGGTCGAGGCGGAGAAGATACGTGGATTCAAATAGAGACTGCATGGAATAGCTAGAGTAATAAATTAAGAATTAGATTAGATAATATTGCTGATTGTCCAATATAGGAAGTAAATTATGCTCTTATCGCACAAAATATATATAAGTAAGCCTCTGGCAAAACACTCTTATTGCATGTCAGTTTTGCTTCATTTTGCAACGTATTTTCACCTTTTGCGGGGTCACTGAAAATACGCTGTAACCTCAAATCTGCGAAAACCGCGATCGCAATCTCCAGCGGCTTTATTATTGAATTCTCTCCCTTTGACATTACAACAGCTAGTACAAAGGGAAGAAGAAGAATCAGAGCGAAGAGCCTGTTTACGACTCCGGTTTATGATATGATGGCAGCTAGTGCGTCCATTTGCCGCTCAAAGAGAAGCCAACGGCGAGTCGCTCGAAGCGAGGCCGTTGGACGGCAACGCCACATGTTTGAGAACGCCGAGGCGCAGTGAGTGCGCGGCGGCAAATCAGGCCTAAATAACTTGGAGCGCAAAGTGAATTTATTTTATTACCAAAAAACAACGTTGCCTCTCGGCATATTGTAGCTATACCTGAATGAAGTAATAAATGGATGTTGAGGAAGTGTTATTATCTGCGCATTTGGAAGTAGTAAATGGGTAACTTTAACAATACATAAATACTTTAGATGGAAGAGATACACCAGGAAGTCCTGTCTTGGTCTCACGACTATGAGTTGACCTGTGGGATGTAGGGATAGGTTGCATGGTGGCGCACATTAAATGTGGTGGTCGTGGAGCTGAGGCCGTGTAATCCGTGGCCAAAGGCCCCGTGTCCGCCATCCATACCGACGCCCATCCCGTTTGAAAGCTTGCCGTTGCCGTTGCCATTACCGTTGCCACCACTGCTGCTCGTTAGCTGAGTGAGAGTGTTGCCGCCGCCGCCGTGGTTGAGGCTGTTGTTGGAAGAAGCTGCTGCGTGGCCATTGGTGTGCGGAACGCCGCTGCTGCAGCCGGGGGCGATGGAGGAGAAGGAAGAGTGGAATGTGGCCGACACGAGCGGGGTCATGGTGGACAAGGAAGAGGACGAGGGGGGAGACATGGCAGCGGAAGAGGAGGAAGACGGGGAGGAGATGCTATTGCCACTGCTAGTGGCGCAAGGCTGCACTGCGGTAAGGTCCCTGCCGCTGCTGTCCAGGGGAGATGATGCAGAGCTGCTGGCCTTCGTGGGGGTGGTTAGGGCCAGGTTGGAGGAAACAGCCACAGCAGCAGCGGCTTGAGTTACCTGGAAAGAAAGAGAAACATATTTTATTAAGGCCGGGAGGTTGGAAACTGGAAAGTCGGTTTTGGGTTTTCGAACAGCCTTATATTTTGTTGTTTAGATCTCGCGTTTGCAAATAAGAAAGACAATTAATATGGCACCTATAGCCGGTAATAAGACTTTTGGTTCTCTCTTTAGTTTGGGGGCCCAGACTTTGGATTTGAGTGGCTATCTTACCTGCATAACTCTAAGTTCCTCAGTTTGCTCTATGACAAGGGATTGATTTGCACTCTGAAAAAGAGTAACTTCCATTACAATTTGAGTAATTATAATTTCTTCTCTTACTATAAAATATGTAAGAAATGCAGCTATGGACCCACAGGCGCAGGAAAAAGGTCTATAGCTATATATTCCGAAATTAATGTTTCGCTACCCAAAGGAAGCCTTTCTTTATGAAAAATGTGACTGACAGAACCTAGCTGTAACCTGGGAAATATTTAGCTTGTCTTAAGGAAATACAATATTAAGGTTCCAAAAGTTCACTTTTTATTCAATTAAAAACTGAATCAGTATAAGCACTCTTAAACAGGTTTTTATCATTTTTCTCATGCTGTGACGGTCGGAATATTGTATTATGCAGCTGTCAAACTTGGTCGCAAAATGCTGGACATTTATTTCAAATTAAGGCATTTATGTAGTAAAATATGGCATTTTGACAAAGAAAAATGAATCTGATTAATGTGGCATTTATGGGCCGAAAAAGGGACCAAAAGCTACAAATAGGCACGTATGGATGTGAATACTGTAACCTATGAAGGGTACTAAGTTTGCACAATATAAATACTGTATATATTGCTCAATTCAAATCTCTATATTGGTAGGCTGGCCAGTGGTCAACCTCAGCACCAAATACTTTTTGGACTTGTAAAAGGGACCAATTAGAACACCATGGGGCATTGAAATCTGACAGACCTTTAATAAAAAGGGAAAACTTCTAAGTGTGCCTCAACAAGCAAAAAGCGGCATTTGGCCCAACTGATGAAGTAGGAGTTATATTTTTCAGGATAACATCATTCTTATTCACTTAAAAATGAAAAGTACCATAGTACAACAATTTCTTGCCATGAAAATGGTGCATTTTTCTGCTTTAATAACTTTTATGTAAAGTGAACTATTCAAAAGTCGAAAATAGGACATACTTCCTCAGTTAGACCAATTGAGTGCCAGGTTTTTACTTCAATGTCTGTATCTCAATCTTTGTCGCTAGATTGCATGAAAAAAGGCCATGTAATTTTTTTTCTTTGGTATGAAAGCTAACTTAGACCTTTCTAACAAACCCAAAAAGTGTGAAGAGGGTAAAAAATAACCCTTTTTTCATAACGTTGGAGGAAAAGTATCTACAATGTATAGAGAACTTAACTATTGGCTATTACAGCCTGCTCTTAATAACGGGTCCATAGTGCGTAAGATGTAAGTGTAAAGTGTGCAAATTTAAATCAAAATAGCTCAGATACTTCGGGAAAAATCATTAAGCAAAAAAGTCTTAGGAATTTAATGAAATTTTCGATAAATTTGTTGTTTTAGCCAATGACCAAAGGACGTGCGAAAACCGAAAGCCGAAATTCGGTTTATTGAAGAACCAAAACTGAAACCAACATTAGTTTACAAAAAACGGTTTTGACAGAATGTCGGTTTTCTAGAAAGTGGAATTTTGGACAATATTGTCATTCAGAATCTGTATTTTTTTTCATTTCAAATGGAATTCAATTAATAAAGCAAAAACCGAAAACCGAAAGCCGACCTCGGTTTGTATTTTAAAAACCGCCCGTCCTTACAATGACCTGTATATAAAAAGGTTTTTGAAAAATGTCAAGCGTTAATATTTAACATTAAAAAATGCTTAAAAGGTTATTGTCTAAGCTAAAATAGATGCTTCATTTTTTTGTTTTACATAACATTAGCTATACTACTAAATGGGATGATGACACGAACCATATTGGCCTTTTAGGGATCATCCAGACATGCATTTTTTTGCTGAGACCGGAGTTTTTTTGCAAAGATTCTCGCCTTTTTTACGTTTCGGCCGTCACTTTTTCTATTTATTGCCGGCAGAAATGTGAACAAGGACAGCCTGCACTCAGGGCTGCAAGCTTTGGTTAAGAATGGATTCAATAGGTAGCAGAGCTAGAGATTACATCAACATGTGCAAATTAATAAAGGTTGTCTCTTAATTATACCTGGGTTTGAAGCTATTAAAGCTAAAGAGCGTCCGAACAATACTAGATTTAATCCTGGTCCATCTCGATTATGATTGTACTTATGGTCTTTACAAGAGACTAGGGTAGTGAAAGAAGTAGAAGTTATTACATTCTAAAGTATATGCAGTAGCATTTAGGTGACCTTTATTCAGTTGTAATTTGCGCATATTATTGCAGCCTAAACCTAACCGAAGGTCAAATAACACTATATAATACTATACTTCGCATATTTCATGTCAAGAGAAAGTTTAATAACTCTCAACAAGAATGTATAAAAGCAAGTAGTCCTCTATAAACACTTTGGGCTAAATTGTAATAACCTTCCCTTTTCCAGAGGAGCCGTTTGTCTCAAACTTATTTCTTTCTTTTCTGCGGACAGGAACTGGACAGGACGTGTAAAGAGCGGGAATTCTAGTGTAAGATGGGCCTATTAACTGTATTGTTAAATTCAATTACAATAATGAAATTACACATTCAATCACTTTGACTTTAATTCCGCTGTTATAAATGCAGGAATCATTAAAGTGCAACTACGAGTTGTACATTCTAGCCATGGGTATTCGTAAATAACGTTATGACTGTGCTCGGACAACTTATTGATAAATCCAAATTGATAAACACCGAGGCAACACATTTAGTCCGACATAGGTAAACATTTAGTCCAAATTTAGCATAGTACCCAGTAGTCCGAAGACAGTAGTATAACATTAGTCCGAATTTGTCTTGGGGGTGTTCACTAGACCGAACACAGTAGTACACCATTAGTCCGAATATGTCTGGAGGTAATCACTAGGCCGAATTCAGAGGTATAGCATTAATCCGAATCTGTCTGGAAGTTGATCTCTAGGCCGAATTTAGAGGTTTATCATAAGTCCAAATCTGTCTGGGGGTGTTTTCTAGGCCGAATTTAGAGGTAT